>JAWZYV010018461.1:0-28082 GCA_038373885.1 Cheiracanthium punctorium | reverse complement strand
ACCAAGCCAGATGCTACTTCACTTGCCGTGTTCTTATGGGAACAGGGTTTACCGCCTAGACCACTGCGGGATAAAAAAACCAGTACACAAATAAAACAACTCATTAAAAAAAAAAAAAAAAACTACTTCAATAAAAAATCATTTCCATTATTAAATAGTACAGTTTAGCAATTTCTCACCAAATATTTGAAAGATATCGCGAAGCTGGGATCCGTTTTGGAAACTAACATGCTTACACTAGATGTGGCAATAAATCATAAAAAGTTGCCAACCTTTGTGACATTATATTTCTGCCAGCCAGGGGCGTAGCCAAGGGGGGGGGGGGGGGGGTAGGGGGGTCATAACCCCCATGAGGAATTTTTTACTATACAAAATGTATATTCTTCACTACATTATCATCCACACGTATACATATATATGAGATGTAGTAGCCGTAACACCCCCCCCCCCCCCATGAAGAATTTCTGGCTACACCCCTGCTGCCAGCTCTTTAGGCAGTCGTTTAAGAACATGAATTTTTTTTCTTGATTTTCTGAATCATAACACAGTGAACTCGCAATAACTCGAAGTCCCGTAAGTCGAATCTTCATTCATCAACAAGGCACCCCACCCCAAGCAGATAGACTCCGCGTAGCTCTGCCTTAACAACACAAACAAACTTGTGTTAGCAGTTGAGCCGATCAGCATTTCAAATGCAAACAAAAGTAAAAGTATCTTTTGAGTTTAGGATAATTGTAAATTTATACTTCAAACTCAGGAGACATACGATTACAAATACTTAGATCAGGGTTGGCTTTTTACCGGTAAAAACTGGTTTTTACCAGGACATGGTAAAAACTAGGTTTTTACCAGTAAAAAACCTGGGAAAAAGGGGTAAAAACCTAATGATACAATAAACTCCCTGAGTCATAAATTGTATATTAATGCTATTTATAAAACTGTATTCTCATGTAATTGATGTGGATATATCATCATCAGGACATCATGATGATGCAAACTACATTATGCGATTGTGCAAACTACATTATGTAACAAATAATATTTGTAAGCATTTAGTTTTCATTAAAATGATTAAGATAAGTTAAGAGTAGTAAAAGTATATTTGCAATATTCCTTTAAGTAAAAATTATTAAACAAGCCTGCATTACATAATTGTAATAAATAGTGTAATGTGCCTTCTCATAATAATAGTTTTAATAAGTTTCATAATGATAAATGTACATTATCTATAAATTTGAATTTCTTGTAAGATGAAAACATGGATGAAAGTTTTCTGTGTTTATTATATTCCTTAAAATGAACTATTTTCGTATAGCATTCTTTTACTTACCAAATCAGACACTGAATTAGGTGAATATTGTTATATAGAAATGGAAATAGTGATATTAAATGTCCTGAACTTTTATCCCAGAGAAAATGAAAAAATAGATAAATCTTCATTGGTTGCTTGTGGATTAAGGCCGATTGACTGTACTAGGATTCTAATCCTATTGGGGAATACCTTCCTATTCCTAAGGGATCCTAGCCAGTATTTATGTGCGATTTCTGAAAAAAAAATCCACGGAAAACTCGAACAGCTAGATCAACAGGCACGACTAGGGTATGAACCTGGCACCTCCCACCACCCAGTTTCGATAGCAGAACCTCTCAGCCATTCTTGGAGAGATAAATCTTCAAAAAAGTGACAAAAAATAGTCAAATTATTAAGTTTTTCTCAAAGGTTGTAAAAACCCTGGTAAAAACATGTTTTTCCAAAGACGGTAAAAACCGGTAAATACCGTCCAACCCTGACTTAGATACATACAAATGAAGTAATTTATGCGAATCTGCATTTTAAATGTAAACAAAGGAAAAGTTTCTCTTTTGGTTTCAGAATAAATGCAATGTTGTTAAGAACCGGGAGAAAAGGCTAGGAAAACTTCAGCCTCATCCCCACCCCATTTAAAAAAGGTCATTGCTTAGGGTAGATAAAAGATGTTTGTTTTTAAGTCAAATAAATATTTTTTTAAGAGGGAGGGGCTAATTAAAATAAATTCTGTACATGCTATATGCATTATTTCATATCATTATTGAAAAAGCAATATTTTAGGGTTTCTACAGATTTCACAGCTTTTGCTTCCCTGATTATCTACCATGCTCTTCCCCGACTTTTTATCTTGCGTGCTTTCTTGAATTTTGCATTTCTATTTTTAATATAACATCCTTTAATTAATAATTTCATATATTTTGCCCCCTTTTTACAAATAATAATAATAATAAAATCAATAGACACAAAAATATTATTGGACATCACTGGATTCTAACAAAAACCCTGTTTGATTATCATTTAGGATAAAATTAAGAATATTTCAACTGAACAAGACAGGGTAATAAAGGACACATTTTAAAATTAGTTATAAGGTTCAATAAGAAAATGAAAATAAAACAATTTCTACAATTAGGTTCAAACAGGAAGTATTTTCTTGATTTTGCCGCAAAATTCAAATATTCTTGCATTTCCCTGACCTTTCTTCAATTTCTTCAAATTTCCCTGACTTTTTTCCCAAATCCCTGACCAAAACTCATTGCCCTGACTTTCCACGTCTGTAGAAACTCTGTATGTAGCTTCCAACAGGCTTAGTTGCCAACTTTTTTTTTTTTTTGTCTCCAACATCTAACCTTGGGAATATTTGGACTATATTCCGCATCCGGTGCTGTTTACATATCGATGATTGCTTACATGTTTCATTTGGTGATACTTCTGGTGCCGTCATGAGCGATGCACAGCGGGAGGGAAGTACCCTGCCAGTGGTAGTTTTGACTGGCAACCATAAAGAAATGTGCATCATCTCGTCAGTTTGGGAATTTGAAATTGTTTCATGTTATGAATGGAAGGGAATGAAATATGTTATGTTATTGTATGAAAAGAATGTGTGTGTGTGTGTGTTTGTTAAAAATGTAGTGTCAATATAAAACTAAATAAAAGAAAGCATGCTGGTGTTATGTTCTAAGCTGGTGGGTATTAGGGACATTTCTGAGCGGTTAATTAAAAAAAAAATAAAGGTAAGTGCTTTTTTTTAACGAATCTTTGCAATGTTTAAGGTTTTTAATGTGAATTTTAAATTGATATTTGATGTTTTTATGTTGTCATAAGGGCTATTTATGTGCTATTCTTATCATAGTGACTTATGAGGTGTACAGCTATGAGGTGTACAACTAGGTTGTTTAATCCACCAATGTTTTTTTTGAGTTGAAAACAGGCCAGTGTTTGCCCAGTTTACATAGTTTAGAACTAGGTTGCTTCATCCACTGAGGATTTTTAGTTAAAAACGGTCCACTGTTTGCTCATTTTAAATTGCCTGTTACTGAATTTGCAGGCATTTTTTGGTACATATGGATGGTGTATTTTGTTTTAACGTTTTTGTTAGTAGAATATATGTGCAATTTTAATGTGTTAAAATACTTTGCTGATCGTGCAAGATGGTTGGCGACAGTCACTGGGGCTCGGCAAACCACCAAGCTCCAGCGACTGTCGCCGTATTTACATGGGTGCACACCGTCTTATGATTTTACCCTGATATATATTAAAAGTTGGAAATTAATTTTTTTTCAGTAATTCCTATCATTAGAAATTCAAAACCTGGATGGCAGATTCTCGACACTACATATAATACTGCATAGAAACTACAAATGATAAATACATCATCTTCTAACAAGTTATAAACCGTTGCAAAAATTAACTACGTTTACACACACACATATATATATATATACATTGATTGATTAGTTTCGTTTTTGCTTGAACCCAAATAGTAAAGCACCAGAAGATAAGAAGAGATGTACAGATAAACTCATTCAAGCATTTATAATTACTTTGAAACACCGTTTTAAAGTCAATAACGAACTCAAATTTTGTATACAATCCAAACATATATCGGGAAACTGGTGCACAGACAAAAACAAAACAAAAAATCTAAGGTTTTCAAATTCTTCGACTACTCTACGAAACTGAAAACTTTTTACCTTACTTTTAAACCCTTGGTAGTTATTTCTGAAGGGAAGCTAAACGTGTAATTTCTATCAACTAACTAACTTACATACGTCATTGTTTGCACGGATAAATTGATAATAATTTATAATAACTTACCCTAAAGTGACAAAAAATTCAGTAGTGTAGATAAAAATTCCTTTGATAAAATAACATTTTAGGACATCGTCAGCTCTTTAAATATGTCATCCAATAGCAGCTTACAGTACTAGCTTTTCGTTCATTATTAGCGTAAATGGGGAGAAAAAAATTCACAAAATGTGGTATAAGTAAATAAAAAACACTTTTCTCAGATTTAATTTCATACTATAAAACTGAAAACGTGGACACTAAATTGAAAAACGCAAGGCATAAAAGAGCAACCACTCAGTTGGCATATCTAAACAATTCATTCACTTAACACGATTCGTTCTCGTTTTGCGATAAAAATCAAAAGGGTCGGTCAACAGCCATTGCACTCTTGTTCCCAGACGTATAGATGTGACGTCACGTCAGAGATAAAAGGGATGTCTCACAGTTTGAGCGTTCCTTCACGAAAACGGTGTCGGACTGCTTCCACACTAGGGGCGCGTTCGAGAATTCATCGGTTGTGCACCGGTAACACCGGTGCACAACCAGAGCGTTCGAAAAGGCGGAGCGTTGGGCGGAGCTCTGGAATTAACCGCGTTCGAAAACGTTTCGGTCATATAGCGGTTGTCTGCTCAGCGTGACCAGAGCGCAACCAGAATGACCCTGCTAGCGAGGTGGGTTATTCTGGTTATTAGCGTAGTGTTGCCAATGTTTATTTCTGTTTTCTTGGCTTGGAATTGGATGTGGTGAGGATGACCGAAACCGGTTTACAACCGTGACGTCACTTAACCAAAGAATGACCGCAACCGGTAGCACCGGTACATAACCAACCGGTGAATTCTCGAACGGGCCCTAGGCAATACTGGTCTCGCGACGGTCAAACTGGCGCGAGCGGTGCAAGTGTGAAACGCCTAAAAAAGTGGATTATATTTTTTAAAAATATGAACAAAGTATAGGAAAAAGTACTCGTCTTTTGTCATAATTCAGTAATTTTTTAAAAAGAAGCTAATGAATTCCAATAGAGCATTTCGACGGACGGCTCCTCTCTGCGACCGGTCGCCGTCTTGCGTGACAGCTTGGGGTTCTCGTAATGTATTTCAATGGGAAAAACCCGATTTTCAACATTCAAAAAAAGTATTAAATTTAATTTTTTGGATTATTGTAATGGATGGAATTTGCTAATCAGACCTTCGACTTTTGTGTCCCAGGTGGCGTTTAATATTTTAAAAAGCTTAACATATAATATTTTAATGATATTTCAAGCGACTTTTTCCGCTGGTACTGCGTTCGGAAAGACAACATTATGTACGGGAATGAACACAACGCTTGTTTTAAGATTCAGCAGATTATTCGGATTACTGTTTGTTTACAAATATCATTGCTGTGCATGCGAAATTTTCTTACGTTGTGAGATTTATGCAAGAATAAAGTTTTGTTTTTGAATTATAATTCATCGGATATGCTGTATGCCCCAAAAACATCAAATTCCATTAATATTTATATTAAAGAAGTGTTTATTTAAATTCCTATTACGATATATTCAGATTGTTTTTTTTCTTTTATAAAAAATAATATGTACTGTTTGTTATTATTTATCATAGTGTTCTTTTAAATATGTAAATACCTGTAAAATAAGACCAGTTATCCCATTAATAAAAAAAAGTGTAACATATGCATCGCATAACATATTTGTACATGTAATTAATCTAATACGTATGAATATGAATTAAAAAAATAATCCAATAAATCAACTAAATTAAAGACGTAGACCAATTAATGTAATCTTTACTTAGTTGCATAATTATTTAAATTGACAGTAAACATGAGTGCAAAATGTAAATTTATAATTCCATTATGTTACATAAAGCTTCTGCCTTTTTATTATAAGATGGAAAACATTTCTGTTTCGTAATGTTAGCTCATAAAACTGTACTAAACAATTCTACAATTACATTTTTGAATTTTGTTTCAATTAGAATAGAACAGAAATCAAAAGCTGGAACTCTGACCCTGCATTTCTTTTTTCTGGGTGAATTTTTACATATTAGGCAAAACCAGCAAAGCTCATGAATACTTTGCTCCGAAGCCCAACACTAGTACATTAATTCATAAATTTTCCCCTTTTCAAGCACAAACTGATTTTAGCAGACAAGACAAATCATATTCGCTTCACCTCGACCAGATTTGAGATTCCTGAGACCACCAGAATTTGGGTGTTTTCTGTATAATGTTTATATTTCTTCCTGCTCATTTCCCACTATTTAATTTTATATCACTGTTCTGTGAAATAATTATTATATGGGAAAATCTTTAAATTATCGTTATTTTAATTAAATGTGCTACCAACCCCATATTGCAGGGATTTGCAGTTCGCTACTGAGTATTAACATAAGAATATTAAGGCTCCGGCACCTTGTTTTTGCTAGAAATTAAGCCCTGGAGCAATTAAGTGTTTTCTCATTGAAAAATTTCTTTCATTAATTTCCAAAAAGTTACACTTTTTGTATATAACCCGCATACAAAAATATCCCCAATCAGTAAAATGTGCTCCATATTCTGATGAGGTGATGTACAAAATTTGAGAATTATATCCTGAAAAGTGTCAAAGGTATGAAGATAATGAGTACTGACTACCAATTTTCAGTAGCTCTTGAAAGGAAAAAAATCACATTTTAAGGGTCATATAGATATTATGAAAGAATATTTTACATTCAAATTAAAGTATAGACCCCAGTCACCTTTGTTTATAGATATTCCTTAAGACGTTATATGATGAAAGGCTGAAATTTTGTGCATCACCTCATTTGTGCATGGGGTACATTTTATTTTCTAGGAATTTTTTTGTAAGGTAGTTCTAAGAAATTTAGAAAAGTGTAACTCTGTGAAAATTAACAAGAGGAATTTTTCTCTTAACCGTCTTTTTTTTTAAACCTTATTTTAAACATTTATTCAATTCACACTGCCTAATTATCTTTAATAGATAAAGAATTAAAGCATGTTATCACTTTCTAGGGGCACTGTACGTGTGTGTGTGTCTATACAATTTATAAACACTAATATTTTTACTTCCTTGTATGACGTACAAAGAAATAATGTGATCACAAAAAGAATTCGGTATCCAGATTTTGACTACCTCTAAATTTACTGAGTTTTTGCTTGACATCTCATTGTACACATGTATGCGTGTTCATATAAATTCATGTACAACCCATTCTGACTGACGGCAAGACCATTTTGATCAGTGTTTTCCTGGCGCCTGTACGTACATGTGTATATAGGTAATTCACATATCTTAAAAACTATGAGTCGTACAATGTTGAAATTTTATATTTAGGATTGTTGTAACATCTACATCCATACATTATGCTTTATGGGCAGAAATTCATTAAAGTGTCATTTAGAGATATTTAAAGTTATTTCAAATGAATCAAAAGTGATATATGTTGTTAAGGATTACAAAATGAATCTTGCCATAAAAAATGGTATCTTTATCATTTACAGTTCTACAGGAGCACTCAGAAAAATTCCAACAAATTACAGCCAATGGCAGTATTCGGAACAGCATTTATAGTTTAGAAACATTCATTCATTTCAAGCAGAATAACATCTTACCATATGGTTGGATAATGGTTCGGTGACATTCAGCCACCTCCCTCAAAAACTGCATTAAAAGTCCCCAAGCTTGGCTACTTTTGGTGTATATATGTATATATTTAATTTGCATATCTCAAAAACTATTAGTCGTAGATTGCTGAGATTTTATATATAAGATTATTGTAACATCTAGTTGTACACCTAGATTTTTTATTCCAATCTACTGGAGAGTTTATTTACAGGACCACCCAAAAGAATTTTGGTACGTGCATGTATCCTGGCAGTCTGCCAAGACGAGCGATTTTTCGCTTTGATAAATCCAGGATCCAGGTTGCATGAAATCATGATGGTTCCGAATACAATTGGCTACAGTTTGCCCGCCCATTTTCCGAAAAAATAATTTTGCACGAATGTCTATCAGGATAATATGCAACTACCAGAATTCCAATACATTAATGTCTATAGCCATCTTCAAATAGTGGCGTAGCCAGAAATTTTTCATGGGGGGGGGGTTACTATTGTAACTCACATATATGTATACATGTGTGTGGTGAGCGAGTGAAGAATATACATTTTGTATTGCAAAAATTTCAGGGTGTGTGTGTGTGTGTTGTTATCCCTTATTCCCCCCCCCCCCCGCCCCGCCTGTCTTCAATATATTATGTCTGGAGTCGTTCATTGTTTGGTCCATGCACAGAATCTCTCTATTTGTCATCCACCGTGTTGAGTTTTTCCAAAATATCGCTAATTTAACACAGAAAATAATTATGCATTTTGCATGACTCTAAAACTTTTAACCGTAGAATGTTGAAATTTTGTATTTAGAACTATTGTAACATCTAACTGTGCTTTTGATTGCTGTGGACTGAGTAATTTATTTACAGGGTCACCCAAAAGACTTAAAATATATTAAGAGTCTATAGATACCTTCATTTCATTAAAAAGCTGTGATGAATAACTGTTTCAGCTGTGACTGAAATCTCGCAAGCTTATTGGCTTTTGTCAAAATATTGTCCAATTAAGTGAAACAAATCTTTAAAATTGAACTCAGCGTGGCGGTAAACTTTAGAATTGCAGTATTTTGTCTCTTTCAAATGAAATAAGTTTAGATGAAGTGCCCCGAAAATATTTCTGGTTTAATAGAGGTACAAGGAAGTCATGTGGTGTCCATATCAGATTTATTAGTTCAATGATTTGATATTAAAAAAAAAAAAATCCTAATAAAAGGAGTAGTATATAGATTTTTACAGTTATATTCTTCCATGATGATTATATGTAAGAGAATTTTTTTTTCAACATTGTAAATTAGTGTTACTTGAAAATATGTTTTCACATAATTTACACAGGAACCAGACTACATGCAAGCGATAGATATTAAAAAAATCAGATGTCAGTCAGCCAATTTAAATTACTTTAGAAGTTATTTACAAAAAAATTGAAAGAAAAAAAAAAGCATCATATTTGACAATATTTGGCTGCATAAAATGATTTAGGTTCTTGAATCTAAACAGCAGATAAGAACAGTATTCATAGAAAAATTGCTACTGGCATATTATCCCGGCACTCAAACAAGACAAGCAATTTCTCGCCAAGATAAATGCCGATCACATGAAATTATTAATGGTTTCGAATACGATTGGCAATAGTTTCCAGCACATTTGATGAAAAAATGCCTACTTTGTTGGAAATGACCACCGGGATAATACGTAAGTACCAAAAAATCTTCATAATAATTTCTAATCCTAATATCAGCTGCACGCAGAACAGAGTGGAAATAGTTTTAGGTAAAAGAATAAGGATTTATTTTAACGAAGTACAGTTTAACCATTTAATCTGTCCATGGACACGAGAACAACAACAGTATAGCCTTGATTTCACGAAGTCAAAGAAACAACAGAAAGAATTGAGATAAGAAGGTGAGATAAAAGAGGGTGTCAGTTAAATATCTTGAATAAATGTGTTTTTTCGTATTAAAGTTCCACTCCATACCTAATTTAGAATACTGCAAAAGAATAAAAAGGCTGGTAGCCAAGTTTAGTGATTTTGAAAAAGTAGATTCTATAGTTTTTTTTTTTTTTTTTTTTTTTTTTTTAGCATAAGCAACAATAAGTAATCATACATTAACACATCACATGCCAGTTTCAACATAAGAAACTTCCTGTTTTATTTATTTATTATTATTTTTTTAATAAACCAACCACTGGTACAAAAGTAGTTCTGTAAACAATGTATAAATTAACTTTTTAATCAAAATATGTTTTTAAAAAATAATTAACAAACCAATTCTTTCATGTATTTTAATTGATTTATTCTAATGCATTTTATGTGCACATTTAATAACAGAAACCACACCAGAAAATGTTATCCATAGAAACCATGCACTAAAATTCATGTCAATCTAAGGATAAACCTATCTAGTCATAGTCATAGCTGCAAATTACATTGGAGACAAATTATCCATATATTTAAAAATCATGAAAAAATATCACAATCCTAAACTAGAAACAATATTTGTTTTGCAATTAGAGTTTAATTAGTTGCTAACAGCTTTAAAATTTCTTCCATATTTCTAAATAAATAATGTACATTCTTTCGTGCACAGTCGTGGATTGCTGTCTAAACTGAAACGCCTGTTGCTTGCTATTTTGCAGTTTGTTTACATTCTTCACAGTGGGGCTGCGTTCGTAATCCGGAAACCCAATGAACCTCCTCAGGTTACACGTAGTTTCTACGGATTACTGAGATTGCTAAATAATACATTTAAGTAAAGAAATAGCATGCGCAGAACGATGCGCGAAGCTGTCACTCAGCTGACGTCAGAGATACGTCACGTCGAAATGCTCTATACTTTTTATCAAACAAATAGATCATTTGCAGGTGACGTTGGGCGCATTCGTAAACGACGGACTCGTTGCTAGAGGCTTCCTAAGAAAATTGTGATGCATGTGTTTTACTGCTATCAGTTTCTTTTGACTTCACGAACAGCTTCAGTTTATTTAGTTTCGTCGTCTAGGAGACGTGTTTGTTTACAATTCGCGAATGCGTTATTTTTGCTGAAGAGAGTTTTTAATAGATACTCAATATAAAATCAACAGGATTTTTAAAAGAAAGAGTGGTACACGGATCAAAATTTAGAAATTTCAACTTAAACTTAATTTTTCAAAAGTATTTAGCAATAGGAGTTCAAATTTCGAGAATAACGGTTTAAATTAATTTCAATCTCAACACTAAAATGTGCATTTTTGAATTTACTAAAATTAAAAATACAAGAAAATGATTACTATTGAAAAATTATGTACCTTCGGAGAAGTTTCTAACGTATGCATGAATTTCCTCCTCGAAAAAATAATATTTGTATCTTCAGCAAACGTAAAATACTTTTCATAACAGCATACTTTTCCATAACAACGGACGCCGTTTGAAAACAACCAACAACAACAACGTGCAGCAAGTGTATCTTCTAAACAACTGAACGAACCTGATCCGCTCTCAGCTTACTTCGTTTGAAACTAATCGCACTCAGATTTGTATACGAACGCTCTAGTTAATAACTGAATGCACTCAGTTACTTTTACGAACACCATAGATGGAAATTCATTGCAGTGGCGTAGCCAGAAAAAAATTTTAGGGGGAGGTTTAGGCACTGATTTAACGGATAATCTACATTATGGATCGCATTCTTCATGTCAGTAATAGAATTCTGCTAAATTTTAGGGGGGGTTCTGACACCCAAACCCCCCTCCCTCGCTACGCCACTGATTCATTGCACGAGTGTAGCTCGTTTGACGTTTACGAGTCGATCGTCCAATGATGTCACCTCTGAATGATCAGCTTAACCTCGCTGCGGATGGTCCCCGTTTTGCCTCACAGCTTTGGGATGAGACTAGCCTCTCTGCGACGGGCCTTCTCATCAAGATGCATTCATACTGGCCATTCCGGGACACTCAGATTCCGTTCTGGTCTACCCACCGTTCTTTTTCGTTTTGAAACGTAGGCTGTACACAATAAAGGCACCAATGCAATCACGCCGTAAGCCGGTGAACTGTGACGTCGTAACAATGTTCTGGAAACGTTCTCTTCTAATTAGGTGTAGCTTCGCTCCCGCAGCGAAGGTGGAATATCTGTTCTTGCCAGATATTCTGCAAATCCTCTGCGAATCCGCCACCCATTGAGAAACGGAGAATACAGTTTGACAGCAAGCAGCTTTCGTAATGTATTTTCATTGGGAAAACACCGATTTTTAACATTCAAAAAACAGGTATTAAATCCCAGTTTTTGGATGAGCCGCAGAGGTGATGCGATAGCTTAAGAGCCATTTATTTATTTATTTGCCAGGAAAGGACAGCTCGCATCACTGAATGTGTCGCTTTGAGCTACATATGCGTCCTTCCCGGAGTCTCCCGCCACAATTTGGAGCCTCATCAGAAGGTGGGGGACTTCTGAATATTGGCACCCCTCGGAAACTGTTAGAGACCGCCGAGAGGACTTTCGGAACCACGGATTTAGCGTGCACGTACACCGCATGTACACGGTGGTCTTTAGTGGTACGCCGGTATCGAATCCGCAACCTTCCGGTTACGAGTCCAACGCCTTAACCACTGGGCTACCACGGCCCCCTTAGGAGCCATTGTATCACGCCTTTGGTTCAGGTTCGAATCCCGGCTTGAGTGTGGATGTTAACTTGCCCGTCAGTTCACAAAGGATAACACTGGCGGCCTACTGGATACCCCCATAATTAAAGGATTACAAAACCCTTACGCAGTTGTGGTGGGCAATGCCTAAGCGGCAAGCGCCTGCCCGTTAAAAAAAGTTTTTGGATGATTGTAATGGATGGAACTAGTTAAGCAAACCTGAACCTTATTTCCTAGCAGAATTTTTATATTTTGACGAGATTAGGGACAGTTAAAATTTCTGTTTCTAATATAGGCTTTTACTGTTTTGAAGACAATGGGAGATCCTGAGCAGAAAGGATGCCCAGCAAACACACACAGGTTCTCTGAACGTCTATTAAAGTTCAGAAGACGTTCAGAAAACGTCTTCTGAACGTCTATTAACGTTCAGAGAACCGTGTGTGTTTGCTGGGTGTGCAGTCGGCTGTCACTCGGATCACGTTCATGAAACGTCACATCGAAATTATCTGTTGCATTCAACCCAGGAAAAGGGTATTAGAAATATTATGGTTATCCTTATGGTATATAAGTTATCCTTAATCGCTTCTAAACGTAAATTGCTACTGGCAAGTTGAAGTCGAAGGTTCACTTAACCCATTCAAAACATTACAATCATTCAACAACTCTAATTTAATACATATTTTTGATGCTAAAGATGGGATTTCACCCATCGACATACATTATGAAAACCTATTTGAGATCGCGCAGAATGAAATATCCGCCAAGATTCTGTCCAAATTTTCTGTTTGGTACAAATAAGCAATCCCTCGTCTGCATTTTTTAATTAGCAGGGGGCGGGGGGGGGGCAGATGAGGGTTTGAAGGGCTGCGATTAACGTTTCTACCTACTTCAACGATCAACAAGAAAATTCGAATCACGTTCTATAAATGTTTTCTAGTAGCAAACCCGAAGGAAAATTCACAATGACCCGGTTCATACAACACAACGCGAACCTCTCATAATGTATTATCTATTCAATAGCAAAATTTTGATATACTGGTTGAACGGATTGAGCAGTATTTTGAATTTTTATTGGTCTACGTCATTTCTAAATGCTGTATTTTTACGGTAGACTAAAACTTTTCACAGCAAAATAAATTAAAGTTAAAGCATTCTCCCCCTCCCCCGTTGTGTGAGGGAAATATTACATAAAATTCCAATCGCTTATGCGTGGTAGAGTTACCCAGTTACCCAACTTTTTTCTAAAAGACTAGGGGCCAAGGCCCCCCGACTCGCTACGCTCGCTTTTCGTATGAGGGATTCGGCCCCTAATCAGGCTTATTCGTAAAAAAGACATAATTTCAACAGACAAAACCCGGAAATTGGATCAGATAGAATGTTACTGAGCTAAGCTATACATTGCTTGGTTCTTGCATCTTCATTGGTACATAAAAATTTAAACTTCACACTACAGTAGACCCCCTACCCCTCATAACACGGAAGATATTTTGTTATGGGAATCCGTGTTGTACGGGTCCTGAGCTATACTCCACCTGGATTGCGGACTCCGCTTATAATCGCTGGAAAAATCATTTGCACTCCTCAGAAACACAATGATATTTAATGTTGCCATTCAAAAGTTATATTAATTAGGAGCTAAAGCGTAATAAAATCAGAACATCTATTTCAGCTGTATTTTTAGTAATGTAAAACCTATTGGACACCTTGCGAATTGGCCACCCATGGCGATTTTTCATTATTTGGCGACTTGCGTACATGTAAAGTTAATAAAAGCTACGGAACAGATAGAATAGCCTGCCACCTATGGTGACTTTCCATTATTTGGCGATTTTCACATGCTCACAACCTATATTTACTGTTCATTTAAGGTTACCGGAAAACCGTTATCTATATTTTCATTTACATAATCGTTTGCAGATTGGCGTACTTAACACCTCGAATTATACCATCTCGTAGCGCTAGCAAATATCCCAAGTGTACTATAACTGCTATAATGGCATAGTGAACGCCGCCCAATATTTCTACTGGTAGAAAATGTTGGGAAATATAAAACTATGAAACTTTGAACTCTTTCCCTGACCCAGTTTCTCCTGCACGCGTCGATGTCCGCATATGTAGATGTATGGATCTGCATGTGATAATTACCCAAACGAGGGCCCCTTACTTAACACGTGCTATGGGGCCCCTGGCAACCGTGGGGGCAAGAACGCATGCATGCTGTACTTTCAAGTCACTCTCTTCCATGCGCTGCTGCTAAGCGGTCGACATCCCGACCAGCCAAAATTCAATCTTTGTAAATATGATATTCCCCTTTAAAATGTATATTGTATAACCTAGACGGAAAATAAATATATTGTACTCATTCAAGAGCACGAAACTAAAATATATACAATTAATAATGTCGTGTATTCCAGTTTTCGTTCCAGCTAATTTAGCGGGATGACGGAGGAAAGACGGACTTACGCCTTTGAAGGAGGTAAGTGATACCTCTTTTACCTCCTCGTTTATCTAATAGATTATGAGACTGAATAGTCTCTGTGCCTTGAAAGAATATTAAAATTTCTGAGGACATTGTGAAACAAAAAAATTAATATGGCTTCATTTAAAGAAAGCCAAGTGGTTGAGAAATTAAACCAACATAATTATTCAAACTGGAAATTCAAATTGGAGATGCTGTTGATAAAAGAAGATCTTAATGATCTCTTAACAGATGATCCGCCATCGCCAATAACCGATACATGGCGAAAGAAAGATAACAAGGCTAGAGCCTTAATCAATTTATTCATTGAAGATTCCCAAATAGTACATGTGAAAAATCTCACAACCGCAAAGGCTACATGGGAAGCTCTGAGGACCATACACGAAAGGTGTAACCTCTCTAGCAAGCTGTATCTATTGAGAAAATTATATAGCACAAAACTTGACGAGAGAGGAAATATGCTAGAGCATACGACAAAAATACTCGAACTGGTTGAGAGGTTAAAGGCCATAGGGGAAAAGATCAGTGACTCTCACATATCGGCGTTGTTTTTGTGTTCCCTGCCGGAGAGCTATGACACGCTGATAACGGCACTAGAAGCGAGACCTGAAGAGGAATTAAATCAGGAGTTTATTAGAAGCAAGCTAATAGATGAATACAACAGACGTATTGAGAATAGCCGACCGTCTGAAAATTTTACTAAAGCATTTCAAACAAACAAAAAACACAACAGCAATTATAGACGAGAAACTAAATATTGTTCACACTGTAAAATGAAAAATCACACAAAATTAGAATGCTGGCACCTTAAGAAATTACAGAACAAAAACACAAGATACAAAAATCAAAATTTCACATCCAAACAAGCTAATTCATCACTATGCTTTGAATCAAACGATAGACACAGATTTGAGGAAGAGTCGAACCGAAATTATACAGATAGAGCTAGTGACACCGCATCTAAATTTAAAAATTTAGCACTATTAGCTGGAAGTCCAGGTAAAAAGTGGATAATAGACTCTGGCAGTTCATCACACATTTCAAATAATAAAAATTTATTCACTAGAATAAATGACACCAATATAAGCGATGTTGTAATTGCTAACGGAAAATCGTTGACCTCCTACGGGTCGGGAGACATAGAATTCAAGGCAAAAACATCGGGAGGAGAGATTAATAAAATTACACTGCGTAATGTTCTATTTGTACCCGAAATCGAAGCAAATTTACTGTCTGTAAAAAGGGCAACTGAGAACGGTTGTACGGTGGTATTTGACAAAAACAAGTGTGAAATTATACATGGGGATAAAACTTATATTGAAGGTTATGTAAATAATAATTTGTATGAGTGTAATATAAACAATGACGCATACCACACTGCAAACTTAGTTAACGTATGTGAAAATAAAAATTGTATATATAAATGGCATAAAAGATTGGGTCATAGAAATGTCAATCATATAAAAGAATTAGTGAATAAAGATTTGGCTATAGGGATTGAAATAGATGAATGTAAACATGATAATGTATGTGAAACCTGTATTATGTCGAAACTTTCTGATAGTCCATATCCAAAAATTGCGAGTTTCAGAGCCACAAAGGCGATAGAATTGGTACACACTGACCTCTGTGGACCAATGCAAACCCCAACAATTGGTGGGAAATACTATTTTTTGACCTTCATAGATGACTTTAGCCGGTTTACTGTAATATATCTATTAAAAAATAAACATGAAGTTTTCTCTAAATTTAAGGAGTATGTGGCAATGACCGCAAATAAGTTTGGAAGAAAAGTGCAGGCAATCCGTTCCGATAACGGAGGGGAGTACATAGGGAAAGAATTTGATGAATATATGAAGAGAGAGGGAATAGATCACCAACTGACAGTTCCGTACTCTGCACCTCAGAACGGGGTTGCGGAACGCAAAAATCGCACCTTGATGGAGATGTGTCGGTGTCTCCTTAAGGAGGGTGATTTACCTAACTCCTTTTGGGGGGAAGCCATTAACACTGCGACGTATTTGCAAAATAGGCTCCCTACACAGTCCTGTGATTCCACTCCCTATGAGAAATGGACTGGTCGTAAACCAGATCTATCAAATATTAAAACGTTCGGTTGTCGCGCATTTGCATATATTCAAAAATTACATAGAGGAAAACTTGACAACACCGCTACAGAAGGGATGTTCGTAGGTTATGATAATAGGAGTAAGGGATATAGAATTTGTACCAACGGTAGAAATGTAATTATAAGTAGAACAGTCAAATTCCTAGAAGACAGAAATCAGGAAATAATTAAAAATGATGAATCACATAACGGGGAAGGAAAATCAAACAGCGGTAATCCTCAACCTATGCAGCAATTGATCGGTGTTGAATTAGATAGCGCCGGCGACAATGTACAAAATCCAAATAATATTCCTGCTAACTCAAATGGTACACAAAATTATCCTCGCAGATCAGAGAGGAGTAATAAAGGCGTTCCTCCTGATAGATTTGCATATGTAATAAATAATACCAGGATAGTAGAACCTAAAAGTTGGGATGAAATTCAAAAAATGGAAAACCCCGTGGAGAAGGAAAAATGGGTAAACGCAACACTAGACGAAATAAATTCACTTCATGATAATAACACATGGGATTTAGTTGTAGCCCTCCCTGGAACAAAAGTTATTGGATGCAAATGGGCTTTTAAATTAAAATATAATAGTCAAGGCTCAGTAGAAAAATACAAAGCAAGGCTTGTTGCCAAGGCCGTAGCCAAGGGGGGGTTTTGGGGGTTCAAACCCCCCCCGAAATTTTCAGTCACATAACTTACTGTTCGTAGAAAAAAAATTATCCCTTGTATCGCCAACTACAATTATTGCACTTCAGTTCATTCAAACCGCATGTAATTTTTTACTTGTGTTTCTCTGAGGATCGAAAAGTGATAAATTTCACTTAAATATGCTACTCTTTTCTCTGTACGTTATATGCATACCTGTCTTCTGAGTATGGCCAAAAGGAAATGCAATTTCCGTGGCACTTGCAAGCAGAATTTCTCATTCTCATCAAATAATTCTTTAAATAAACAGTGTTTAATGTATCATAGTAGTAGGAATTTGTGAAGGTGGTAGCAAAAATGTGCCCTAAGTACACTATGTACGGCTGCTTTATTTACACAATTTTACACAGTATTTACATTTCCCATAATTAGAATGCAGTATGATCGGAGCAAAAGCTCACATTCGTCTCAATGCTTCTCCACATTGCTTCTCTCTCTTCTTCTTTCACCTCCCCCCTTACACGTAGAGAGAGACAAAAAAGAAATATCGTAAATAAAAAAAAATTCTCTTTCAACAAAAAATAGTGAGTCATCTCTCGATTCCATCGCAGATCGAAACACGAAACAGTTTCACAGTATCGTGTTTATGACCTCTATAAATAAAAAAGTCAGAGTGATAAGTTTGTGATTTTTGGAGTTTGGGACATGTAAGCTCTAGTCTCGACCCATGTGGACCGGGAGGGAGATCCTACGTTGCATTATTCACGTAACCAGTCCGCTACTCCTTAGAATAAAAAGAGAGTGGCACTGCGGACAGCAGGAGTAAAAAAAAACAAAAAACATCCGCTGCCTGGCTAGTGTCGCCCCTCTCGAGTCAGCGCCCTAGGCCGTCGCCTAGTTTTCCTATATGGTCCAGCCGGCCCTGCTCTGTCTCACAGTGCTTGTCATTCTTTAAAGGCTGCACTGACACAGAGGTTCGCTACGCCCGATAGGATATTGCTTACATAGCACTGTTTCAATTTGGATGCATTATTTTCGCGTTTTAAATAAAAATGAAAAAACACAAAGCTGGAGATCATACTTTGTTTAATTTTAATTTCAGTGTGCTGAAAAAAGTACCATATTAAAACATAAAACTTGAAACCCCCCCCGAAAAATTTACCTGGCTACGGCCTTGCTTGTTGCCAAAGGTTTCTCCCAAAAATACGGAGTAGACTATGACGAGACCTTTGCACCTGTTGCGTCTCATACAACGATAAGGAGTTTTTTGGCAATGGCTGTATATAAAAATTTAAGTCTTAGACATATCGATATAAAAACTGCATTTTTACACGGAGAATTAGAGGAAGAAGTGTATATGCATCAGCCCGAAGGGCATGTAATCCCCGGAGAGGAACACAAAGTTTGTAAACTTAAAAAGGCAATATATGGGCTGAAACAAGCTGCTAGAGCTTGGTACTTAAAAATCCACCAATCTCTAACCAAATTCGGCTTTCAACAGAGCTCGGTTGACAAATGCATGTATAAACAAACAGTAAATAACAAAACGACATATGTTATTGTTTATGTAGATGATCTACTAATCGCAGGAGAAGATCAAAACATTGACAAACTCATAAATAAATTAAAGAGCGAATACCCTGTAACTGATTTAGGCGAAGCCAAATACTACTTAGGCATAAACATAAATCGACCAAATAAAAACACAATGACACTTGATCAAACTAACAAAATCCAAGAACTAATAACTAAATTCAGTTTAGAAAACTCAAAACCAACAGAAACACCCATGGAGCCAGGCTACATTAAAACACTAGATGACGAAAATCTCTTGTCAAACAACACTAAATACAGACAGGCTGTAGGTGCACTACTATATATTTCCACCATATCTAGACCAGATATAAGTGCCGCTGTGAACATCTTAAGCCGAAGAAATCAAAATCCCAGAGCGAAAGATTGGGAAGCCGTCAAAAGAACCATCAGATACCTCAAGACAACAATTGACCTTAAACTGACTTTTACAAATTTTGAGGAACCTGTCCTAAAAGTTTACGCAGATGCAGATTGGGCCAACGATCCAACAGATCGAAAATCCATCTCTGGAAATCTATTTATGTTAGGAAATAATCCTATTTACTGGGTTTCCAAGAAACAGCTGTGCGTGACAAAGTCATCAGCTGAGGCGGAATACGTCTCTGCTGCCAGTGCTGCACAAGAAATTGCGTGGCTAATAAATCTACTAAAGGAACTGGACATGCCGCAAGACTATCCAGTGACCGTGTTTGAAGACAACCAATCGTGCATTAAATTGGCCAAATCAGACAGACATCATCACAAAACAAAACATATAGACCTGAGATACCATCTTCTCAAGCATTTGGTAGAAGACAAGGTGATAACTTTTCAATACGTCCCCACTGACTCAATGACTGCAGACATCCTGACAAAAGCTCTTTCACGAAGGAGCTTTATAGGACATAGAACTGTCATTTTGAACGATTATTGAACATTTCAAGTTTTAGGCAGGAGTGTTGGGAAATATAAAACTATGAAACTTTGAACTCTTTCCCTGACCCAGTTTCTCCTGCACGCGTCGATGTCCGCATATGTAGATGTATGGATCTGCATGTGATAATTACCCAAACGAGGGCCCCTTACTTAACACGTGCTATGGGGCCCCTGGCAACCGTGGGGGCAAGAACGCATGCATGCTGTACTTTCAAGTAGAGATGGGCGGTTCGACTCATTTTACTGATTCGAATCTCGACTCACTCACTACTTCGATGATTCGAATCAGTGATTCGAATCTTGAATCAATAAAACAACTAAAGAAATTTTCCCTCTCTCTGCGCCGAAAGCCGTACTATTTAAACACCCTTCACCCATTCATCGGGTTTCTTCTCCGCTGAGTTCTCGGGCAGTTAGCATCTCTCTCTCCTTGCTCCAGTAAAACTAGTGTTTAAACTGCCCGAAATGAAAATACAGGGGAGCTTCGTATGACCCCCTGGGCCTGTAAGATTAAAAGGTTAAGTTTGGTGTCAAAGTATTCGAAATTTTATGTATCGATGGGGGTCCCAGAGGGGGGGTCGAGAATCAATAAAAACGCGCTCCGATGGATAGTTTCCGAGATATACGTTAATTAATTATGGTAATTAGACTAATTAACCATGATTGAGGCTTAAAAGGACTGCAAACATGTAGAAATTGGCTCTGGGATGGTTTCCAGACTTTGGAGTTGCCGCCGGAGGAGGCTAGTGTTTAAAATGCCCAAATTGAAAATATAGGGGAGCTTCGTATGACCCCCTGGGCCTGTAAGATTAAAAGGTTAAGTTTGGTGTCAAAGCATTCGAAATTTTAAGTATCGGTGGGGTGTTGAGTCTAGGGGGGGTCGAGAATCAATAAAAACGCGCTCCGGTGGATAGGTTCCGAGATATACGTTAATTAATTATGGTAATTAGACTAATAAACCATGGAGCTGTTTTTTCTGCGATGAGAGAAGAAGAAGCTTTCCGAGAGAAAGCAGTAGCAAAAGCATCACAAGCTGGTATTGATCTCAGGATTTTCTTATCGCCGGCCTCAGAGGCGTAGCCAAGGGGGGGGGGTTAGGGGGGTCATAACCCCCCATGAGGAATTTTTTGCCATACAAAATGTATATTCTTCACTACATTATCATACACACGTATACATATATATGAGTTGCAGTAGTCATAACCCCCCCCCCATAAAAAAATTCTGGCTACGCCCCTGGCCGGCCTGTATTTTTGCCCTTTATCGAATTCGAGATTTCACTGAAATGAAAATGGGAATATCGGATATTTGATGTTGAAATAAAACCGATATGTCGATTTTTGGCCCAGTCCTACTGAGGGGCTGCTGCCCCCCCCCAAAAAAAATGGGACCCTTTACTTAGCTTACAATTGAACTTTATCTTTAAATTTGATACCCAGCCCACCCCGAAATAAAATCCTGGCTACGCCACTGTCAATAACACTAACTACGCCACTGCTTTAGGCCCTATTTTGTATTTCTCTGAATTACGAAAGAAAATAAAATCATTCCCCTTAAACGAAAAACAAGGTAAAAAAAAACAAGGAAATCTGCTGCAATAAAGCGAAATGTTATTTTGCTTACTACAAAGTCCTTTTGTGAGAGCGCTTAATACCGCCCCTGTATCCTTCATTAAAAGTGACAAGCACAATCCTAACTTTATTTCATTCTATTTCCCTTCACATGAAAATCCGCCACCATGTAAACTTAACGTTCCGTTTTTTTTTTTTTTTTTTTTTTTTTTTGAGGGTGGGGGCAGGGGGACATATATTAAAGTTAAAAGTAGAAAAGGGATGTTTCATTAAATTTTAAACAAATATTAAATCAGTCAGACAAGTTGGAAGGAGGGATTTTCTTAATTTTTTTTTCGGGGGGGAGATTGACCCCTCTTGCCCTTAGGAAGTAACGCCTATGCCACCCGCCAAAAGCAAACGATGTTCGACCCACTCCACACCCACAGACAGATAAAACTTTAAAATCCGACCACCAACCAAGAAATGAAACACCAAAGATTCGAAAAAAAAACTTCAATTAAATGAAACATCCTTTCAACTCTTTTCGACTCCTTTCGACTCTGAGTCGATAGAAGATTCGAAAAAACCCCTCCAATTAAATGAAACATCCTTTCAACTCTTTTCGGCTCCTTTCGACTCTGAGTCGATAGAAGATTCGAAAAACTAACGAATCTCAACGATAGTATACAATCACCGAAACAGAGCGAAACACTGAATCAGTAAAGATTCGTTGCTGCACCAACTCAGTGACCAACTCACCCACACCCACTCATTTACTGTTTCAAATCATCTATCGACTCAGAGTCGTAAAGAGTCGAAAGGAGCCGAAAGGAGTCGTAAAGAGTCGAAAAGAGTTGAAAGAGTAAGGGAAAATCCCAGGGAACGGCAAAGGGAAAATAAGTTTTTCTTCCCTTCGCACTTGGAATGTATTTCCCTTGAGGGCTTGAGATTCGAATCAGTAGAGAGTGAGTGTAAAGACTGAGCCACTCAGTACCAAGATTCGAATCACTGATTCGACTCATCGAATCATTGGCCATCTCTACTTTCAAGTCACTCTCTTCCATGCGCTGCTGCTAAGCGGTCGACATCCCGACCAGCCAAAATTCAATCTTTGTAAATATGATATTCCCCTTTAAAATGTATATTGTATAACCTAGACGGAAAATAAATATATTGTACTCATTCAAGAGCACGAAACTAAAATATATACAATTAATAATGTCGTGTATTCCAGTTTTTGTTCCAGCTAATTTAGCGGGATGACGGAGGAAAAGACGGACTTACGCCTTTGAAGGAGGTAAGTGATACCCTCTTTTACCTCCTCGTTTATCTAATAGAAAATAATCCAGCTGGACGAGAACCGGCTTTAAAATAATCTGCATTTTAATTATTTTTCATTTTCAAGATATTAGTTATTCTGTTTTGGAAAAACGAATAATCGCTCATTCTAAACTCCTGTTGTCTAAGCGAACTTAATATTTGAAAATTGTCAACTTTGTGTAACACATTTTGAGTTACTTATTTCATATAGTTTTTATTTTGGCGTAAAAAGGGCGTCATTCTAACTCATGTTTGTAAATTTCACGCGATTCTAGATACTTGGAAACGCTTTGTTGCAAAGGAATGAATGATTGTATGCCAAATCTGGCAACCATACGGTTTCTTTTTTCAGTTTTTTATTAATATCTTCTAAAATAATTAGATTTTCGAAATTTAAATCAGCATAGCAGGTTCCTCGGAATTTTTCGAATCTGTGGGCACCTTACTCGAAACTCAAATCCCCACGGTTTAGGAGGAGATACGCTGACAAGCTTTTGACAGCGGCGGCGACAGCGGCCTTTACTTTTTTTTTTTAGAATAGAGAGATATATCCGATATTCCTAGAAAAATAGTGTAAAATTAATATCTTACGGTAAATATTGTAACCCGGTTCTAATTCATTATGTCGATTAAGACTAAACTACCAGCAAAGTTACGGCTATCTGCAAGATAGGGACTTTAAGGGTTTTTAATGCGTTCTCTCATTATATCTCGAGAAAACCGCCCATAACTGTAGACTGTTAGATCGACAGCCGCATGACAGGCCAGATCCTCGGACCTTCACACTACAGCCATCTACCAGTCTTTAGTGTCTTTTCGGTCATTCGGTTCGGCCAAACAGTATGACCCACACATGATCAGGGCCGTGCACAGAAAGAAATTTCGGGGAAGGTCCAAACGGTGGAAAAGGCAGAATTTTTCGCAAAAAGACGTCATTTATTTATTAACAAAAACCGCAATTTTGGTGGGGCGGGGGGGAATCAGGAAACCCTGGACTACCCACCTGGTTGCGGCCTTGTACATGATTGATTGTGAACGGTATAAGAGAGTTTCGATGTCGCATTTCATTCCTGGAGGATACATTACATGAAAGACGTATCTGTCGGTTTATTCGTGGTTTTGGAGAACAGATGCCACTCTAAAAACTGATTTTTATTCAGGGTGTCTACCGCTCCGGAAAATCCGGAAAGTCTGGAAAAAGCCGGAAATTGGAAAATGGGTCCGGAAAGTCTGGAAAAAACCGGGAAATTGGATAATGGGTCCGGAAAATTCACCAAAAGAATCAATTTTTTTTTCTTGTTTCGTGTCTTTTTTTTTCCTTTTTTCGCTTTCTCTCTAATTGTCAGACTGGAAACCAAAAGCAACTGTAACACATTTTTCGGACCGCGAAAGCATCTAAGCGATGTGTTTGTATAAGGAGGGAAAAATGGGGCTCATCAATCGTGACAGGAGGGTAAAAGACAAATTAGCTTACTTGGTAACTTATGGCTTAGGACCCTATTTCCAAGAACGGTTAGTTAATTCTATCAGAAAGTGCGACTACTTCTGTTTCTCAATTGATGAAAGCTTAATCCTGTATACTTCAGTTAAAATTGATTTCAAGAAGTTGTACAAATATGCAAATATAAAGACAAGGGAGGGGTCATTGTGCAATTTCCCAAAGTAAAATGCACTGATCAGGAATTTTTTTCCCGGGACCTCCCAAAAGTCAGGAAAAAGTCCGGAAATTTACTTTCAGAAATTTGGTAGACACCCTGTTATTGGAACAGTCAGTCTCCTAACACATGGTTAAAACTGATCTATTATGACATTCTTGCTGAAATATTCATCACTTATACGAGGAATACGAAAAAGAGACTAACGGTCGTTAAATATTTTTGAATTCTATTGTTCTGTACAAACATTAGAAAATTTTCTAAATCTGCTTTTGTGCGTTTTGAATGTTTTTTAATTTATGGAAAATGTACAACTTTGTTACACTCTAACATCTGAAATAAAAATTTGAGAAAAATTTCTCATTATTTGACTGAAATGAGAAAGGTTATGTCAAATGTCATTTGTTTAAAGAAACTAAATATCAGATTGTAACGAAAGTTTTCCGCCATATCTGCCTGAAAAACTAACTTCTACCTCATTAGATAACTGTTTTTGAACTTTCGGTACCAAACCTGCACAGTGTCACATGATACAACAATAGTACTTAAAGCTGTACTCATAATTTGTTGATATTCTGGAGCTGACTTTTTGCAACACAACTGGAAGTTAATGATGGTTCTAATCCTCTAGAGCTATAGTTCCATTTGAAACACCTTGTACTTAATTATAACTATATTTTTTAGAGATTTCACAACACAGTGTTATAAAGTAAGCCTCTTTCTTTCAAATGTCAAAAATCGTTCGACAAAATATGAGCAAATACGCCAACGCGAGCTGTGTTCTGACGATATTTGCGGTGGCGGGAAACTTTCGTTACAACCTAATTTTTTTTTCACGTTCTTTTACGCTGTTGGGATGAAAGTGAGCGTTCAGTTTAGACGCATGGACACACCTAGGAAATATCTTTGAAATCAAGCACGGAATGGGCACCAATAGCCGAGGGCATGCGCATTCAACCCCCCCCCCCTTTCTCTGCGAGAGATAGTTCTAGGTTCCACTTTCTTAGCTCTTAGTTGAATGATCTATAGGTGCAGTTCTATATAAGAGGGGGGGGGGTTGAGTAACTACTTTCAAGCACTTCGTATAAATGATTAATTCTGATGCAAGTGCATTACAACACTTGCAATAAGCAATGAAACAACAGAGTAAGATGGGGTAAGTGGAGACAGCATTTCACAGGGTTCGTAAGGATCCTTGATTTGCGAGAATCCCGAAGTTTTGAAATAATGTTGTATAATGGGTCAGATATTTAAAAGGCCTTCTTTTTTTTTTTTTTTTAAATAAGACACTGAAAGAAGTTCTTGAGTATCTCAAATAGTACGGCATTTTAGGACACTTTCTCAGAAGTTCGGAATTTTAGCAAATTAAGGACCGGTACGAACAATGTAGTCTAAGAGCCAGCGACCGCCAGACCTTCGTCATAGTATAAAAGCTGAAACTTTCTCTGCGCATACCCCCCAACAGAGGTAGGAACCATCGGCCACTGTAAAGTTTGGAGGATCGTGGCTTTGGCAGGTAACAGGTGGCAAAGGTGTATAAAATTGCCGAAAGTTTGTCATTTCATAAAGCTTCATTTTTTTTAATATGTTCTTCTCCGCAGTACTAGAAATCACTTGATCCCTTGCCAGACACTTTTCCATCATGGCAAACCCCCGCCAGACAATCTCAAAGTCATGGAAAACGTCATTCTATTACGAGCGCGCGGCATCATCGTTAGAAAGTTCAGAAGTAGCAGTCTAAAATGAGCTTGGCACTTTGTGACAGCTTGACGTACTTCGTCGCGGGAGTTTACGAGCACAACCGTCAGCTTTTATACTATGACGAAGGTCTGGCGTGCGCCGCTGGCTCTTGCTCTACTGTTTTAGCATAACCAAACTTTATGCTAAAGTAAGTTTCCTAAATCATGTTATTTAGGAAAAATCAATTGTCTGAAATTATGTCTCGTGTCTCACTGCTGTTGTGTTGCGCCAAAGCTATGCAAGGACTACTTGCCTACGAGGGAGGGGGGAGGTACCTTGGTCGCCACGCACCTTTCAAGATGTTCTAACGTGTATCCACGTTACATCTGCAGGACATCAGACCTGAACTGCCGCCGTCGTTAGATCGACAGCCGCGTAGTAAGTCCACGATTCTAGAAGTGCAAAATGGACCTCTGCATTTCGGCCGTCTACCACGTTCAGTATCTTATCTTCTCAGGCTTTTCTACATGTGGCTGTAAAGGGACTAAGGGAGAATAACTCCCCTTGCCCTCCCCCCTTGATATTTCAAATCTTACTTTTCTGCACACAAACATTTGCCTATAACCGGGAGTTTTACATGTTGCGGGGTAGAAAATAAATCAAGGAAAATTCAATCAAAAGTGGGACCCATTTAGCTCTATCGTTGGGTAAGTGGAAAGACTAGTCAATATTTCTCAATGCACCGATGCACAGTGGGTGAAACACCCGATTTTGGGAAAAAAAAACTAATCGCGTAAATTATGACAAGTTTGAGATAGTTTCACTGTAGAAACCCACCTTCTCAACCCTGAAAGAGTTACCAGCGAAGAACGTCCCAAAACTCTTAATTATTGCATTTTTCTCTTTTTTTCTTTTCTCAAAAGTGTTTTTCAGTTCTCGGCCTAAAAAAGTAACTCATACTTTTTTGAAGACAGAATTTGCTTAGTCCGAGGGATGTTAGGGATCAGTAGAAGTTCCAGAGATAGCTACAGATCTACCAATATGGGCTGTTAAAAAAAATTTATTCTAAATCGCCAGGGGCGATTTTTTGATGAAATGTCAACTACATTCGACTTCCCGGAAAAAATTCGACAAATTTATTAAAATTATTCTTGTTCTTATTAGTAGTTTCATATTTAAAAATACTAGATTTATCTGGTGCATATCGCCATTTTAATATTTTTTTAGTACCTATCACCTTTTAAAAGAAACAGGTATAGGTAAAACCCGATTGATTCAAAAAATAAATTTTTAGAGTGAAGAAGGCCTGCCTCCTCCACTCGTATCAGAATGAATAAACAAAAGGAGACATTCCAGAATAAATTTAAGATAAATGACTTAAGCTTTTCGGAAAAAATTCGGAATCAGTAATCAGTTCAAATTAATTTCAAAATAAACCTTCCCCCCCCCCCCCCAAAAAAAAAAAAAACTCTGAATAGATAAAGCATTTAAAAAACTAAAGGGAAAATATCAGAATAAATAAGTAGTTTAAATAAATTTGAGAATAAATAAGCAGTTTGAATAAATTTCAGAATAAATCTTAAAAAAAATTTTGAAAATTCTTTAAGAAGTTGGTTTTCCTTTTTCTTTTTCGATTGTTTCACTCATCAGTTTAAGGTACCTTCAAGAAATAACTCCTTTGCCCCATTACTTGGGGGAAGGATTTTCTTCTTCGGAAAAGGTCTTAACTAGTGATTATTGGATCTGAAGATGTCATCAGAATGTTGAAAAATGTCCGTACTTCGTCCGCAGTATCGAAC
>JAWZYV010018460.1:0-27912 GCA_038373885.1 Cheiracanthium punctorium | reverse complement strand
CTTTCCTTTAACTGCAAAAAGGGCTTTAAATCGGTCTATGAAAAAAAATAATGCTCTTGCAACTTTACCTTTTTAAAACACTTTATTAACGTTGTAATAAGGGCGTTGTTCGAAAAACAAAGCCGCATTACAGCCCTTGGACGGACTAAGATAAAGGCGATCGAAACTCCTAAATTTTCAAGCTATTTCATTAAAAGCTGCACATTGCAAATAAATGAAAAATCAGTGCCATTTATGAAACCTTTAGAAAACAATTTGAACCTGGAATTCCACAGCAAAATGTTTCAGATTCTCGGGGATTTTTTTCTTTTTCTTCTCATATACTCCCAGAAAGTAGTACGGTCTGCAGAAAATTTCTCCTGATACTCATTTTGAGATTTGATTTTTTTAAATTAACTTTTTACAGACTGAATTGAGATCCAGGCATATCTCATTTATTTATTTCTATTTTCTTCATATTTTGTTTTCTAATGCGTTGGTTAAAGGATATTAGTTATTTAAATGGGGAAATATATATATATATATATATATATATTGTATACAATTTTCACTGTGTTCCCAGTTGGGCGCATGGGTCATTACTGACTCTACCTTTACATTGGTTTCAAAAACGGAATAGACTGATGGGTAGCTTAAATAATAAATGAAATATTAAGATTTAATAAAAGATTTATTTTTAAATTTAAGTAAAGAAATGAATTAAGTTTGAAGGGGATAGGGGTGTATGAAGATAGCTCTGCAAAAATTTATGAAAATGGCTATTTTCATTATTTTTTGTCCAGTTTCCCAGTAATGACAGAAATGCAACTTCATTTCAAAAAATCAAGTCACTTTTTAACTTTATCTGTTAATTTCAAGTAAATATTGATAAAATTTCACTTTTGAAAATTTTTTTAATTTGGTGTTCCCAACTGGGAATATTGGCCTGTAAAAGTTTAATATCGTGAAATGAAAGATTAATACCGTTAAAAGTGAAATACAGTGTTTACTCGCGTTAATAGTCGCACTTTTTTGTCAATTTTTCATGTTGAAAGTGTAGGTGCGATTATTATGAAGGGAATGTCTGCTACTCTAAAGCTATTTTTGCTGCTTCAAAACGGGAGTGCGACTATTATGCGAGGGCGACTATTATGCGAGTAAACACGGTATTACGAAAATATAAAAGTTTTATTTTAAACTTAAGTAAAAGTACGAATTAAGTTTGAAGGGGCAGTGGGTGTATCAAGATAGCTTTGTAAAAATTTCTGAAAATGGCTATTTTCATGATTTTTTGTCCAGTTTCCCACTCAGTGCTTGCGCTAGAATCAAAAATCTGCGAGCCAGTCTAACTCACTATGAATAAAAGTATGAAACGATTTTTGAAAAATACGAGTCAATTTAAAAAGTTTTTTTTAAATATAGGATGAAAAAAATACGTTATTTTATTTATTTTTCCTCACGAAGTTAACGATTTTACTGCTAAATATTAAGATCAAAGCTAATAAGAAGATATTCACATCTGCTTGTGTTTAGAAACATACGAATCTGAAATTTATTACATACAAATTACAAATCTGTAACATACAAATCTGTTTTGCTATGTTTTCCTACACGGATAGCGCCTTGGCTCATTTTGGAAGGCGATTTTTGTGCCTAATTTTTTTTTCTAGAAATTCTATGAGACATAGAAATTTTCTGTTGTCATTCAATTATACTACAGTTTATAAAGAAGCAATATTTATTTGTCTGAGTATTTAAAATCACTGGTTCGTTTTTAAAGCTGTTAAAAAGTGTTCTAACGACATTTTCTTTTTGAAAGTAACACCGCCTCACCAGTGGCTGAGAGGTTTTGATCGGAAACCTCGCACAATACGGGTTAGGATCCCTTAGAAAGTCCCCCAGGGAGGGTATTCTCCCTATAGGCCTATCTGCTGTCGATATGCATAGTCAGATCAAATTATTATGGAAAAATAAGAAATATGTAAAACAATTAGAGACAAATTATGTAAAATTAAAGATCACTTATAATAAGTATATTAAGCAATAAATATGGCTTAAAATAAATAAAATGTTTTTGTTTTAAAATTAATTTTCTTAAATAAATAAGTAAATTAAAAAGCTAATAAATTTATAGTTTTTCAGCTCCAAATTGTTTTTTCGATATAAGTATGGTTTCTGTATCTGGTTGTGTGCGTCGGCAACTTTTATAAAAAAAGAAAAAATATGTATGTGTGTATGTGTGCTTATATAGTGGTAATAATTATAATTAGTGGTAACCTCTATATATAAAGCAAGATGTCCTGACTGACTGACCGTCTGATGATCATCGCACAGGCAAATCTACCGGAGATACAGACATGCAATTTTAGGAGCTTATAGCTTTTGTGCCCAAGTCGTCATTTACGACGCTATTTTTAAAAATTCGAACCCAGAGGGGGGTGGGGGACAAAACGTTTACCTTCATATCTCAGGGGGGGGGGAGATAGTGATAAAATTCTTGCTTTAAAATATGACTAACAGAAATAACTAAAAATCAATTTCAGGGTTTTTTAAAATTCGCTCCCAAACAGGTATAAGGGGCCCAAAACGTTCTTTAACTTCTATTCACATTTATCTTCATATCTCAGAGGGAAAAAAACAGATAGCCATAAAATTCTAGTTTTAAAATGTAACTAACATCAATACCTAAAAATCATTTTCTGGGTTTTTTAGAATTCGGATCCAACGGGCATAAGGTTAAAAACGTTCTTTTCACATTTCCCTTCATATCTCAGAGGAAAAAAGAGATATCCGTATAACTTTTACTGTAAAATATAACTAGCACAAGTACCTCTAAAAATCAATTTCAGGTTTTTTTAGAATTCACACCCAAACGGACGTAAGGGGCCAAAACGTTCTTTCCACACTTCCCTTCATATCTCTGAGGAAAAAAGAGACAGTCGTAAAATTCTTGCTCTAAAGCAGGTATGGGCAACCTTCGAAAAGTTGTGGGCCAAACTTTAGGATGTAAGTGAAGTCGCGGGCCAAACTTCCCGATTTTAGCGAAGTGGCGGGCCGTATAATTGGGATTTATATGAGATATTGAATGGTTTATACGGGGTTTTCAAATGTTCCGCGGGCCGACGGTTGCCCATATGTGCTCTAAAATATAACTAACACAAATAGCTAAAAATCTATTTCAGGGTTTTTTAGAATTCACAACCAAACGAGCGTAAGGGGCAAAAACGTTCTTATTGTAAAACGTGTTATTTTCACATTTTCCTTCATATCTCAGAGGAAAAAAGAGACAGCCATAAAATCCTTGCTTTAAAATGCAACTAACACAAATATCTAAAAATTATTTTCAGGGTTTATTGCAGTTCATCCAAAATGGGTGTAAGGGTCCAAAACGTTCTTGCCACATTTACCTTCATATATTAGAGGAAAAAAGAGATAGCCGTAAAATTCTTGCTCAAAAGTATATTGAACACAAATGTTTAAAATTCATTTTCAGAGTTGTTTATAGAATGCGCATCAAAAAGGGGATAGAGGGCCAAAAAATATTTTCGAATTTGCCATCATATCTCAAAGAGAAATAGAGATAGTCATAAAATTCCTGCTTTAGAATGTAGCGAACACGAATACCTGAAAGTCATTTTCATGGTTTTATGCAATTCCCACCCGAACGGTGGTAAAGGGCCGAAACGTTCTTTTCAGATTTCCCTTCATATCTCAGAGGAAAATAGAGATAGCCGTAAAATTCTTGCTTCTAAAATGCAACAAACAGCATTACCTAAAAACCTTTTTCAGGGTTTTTTTTTAAATTCGCACCCAGACAGTGGTAATGGTCTAAAACGTTCTTTTCACGTTTTACTTCATATCTCGGAGGAAAAAAGAGACAGCCGTAAAATTCTTGCTTTAAAACATAACTAACACAAATACCTACGAATCGTAAAAATAGAATAAATGAATTTAGAAGATATCAAAGTCGAATTTTTTCATGATTACTGTACTTTCCTTACGTGGTACATGTTGGGAAAATAAAAATGTGATTTTAATCACAACATTTTTTTTTTTTTTTATAATCCATGCATTACACAGGATATGAAAGTTATTGTGGCAGATTATTTTACACATTGTGCATGAAATTATTGCTTCAAGATCTATTTTTCAAAATAATTTCCAAACAGAAATGTCAGTGTCCGTATTCGCGGATATGATAGCAAATGATCCGTTTTCATATCCATATCCACGGATATAAGAAACAGACCCAGCCAGCCACGATACATCGAATTAACGTCGCCGTCGACGTAGTTTCGACGTAATCGTCGACGTTAAAAATCCTTGGATATGTCCACCTGTTTGCCCGTCGAGCGCTGAACTTCTCGACGGCGTATTACCCGCGAGGGGTGACCGTGAGAGATAACAATCTCGCTTAACTACGGCGTAAGAATGGAAAAGGGTGACCGCCAGGAAGAGAAAATCCCCGATATTGGTCGAACACTCGTCGCTATAACGGCGAAGGGAGACAGATTCTCGGAATTCGTTTATAAAATTCAGCTCATAGTGGTTGATTTTACGTTATACCTTGTCGAATCTCTCCAACAGGACAGAGAAAACCGGCTTACATTCGTCTAACAGAAGTCGTTCTTTAAAGACTTCGCACAATTTGTCGAATTCTGCCCAAACGTAGTAATTATGCCGCAATTCCAGACATTCAGAGAATAGACAAATACCATTTACATACGTCGTGAAGGAATGGAAATTAAAACTGTTCTGATCTTGTGAACTTTTGCCGTTTAAAAAGGAAACATTTTATATTTCTATATATTACATTTTAATATTAGTTTGTTAGCTAATAAAAAGTTATTTTTAATTAAATGTGCAAAAATTACAAGTTTTAAATTAACTTCTAGTCGTTTAGATGAAGTTGTAAAATATACATTCATAAAAATTTGAACACAGAGAAAATACATTAAAGAAAAATATAATCTTGATTTTTTGAATTGAATTGATCAGTAACTTGCATAAATAGCTTATGTCTCTATTTTACATTTTAAAGGGTTTACTTTTTCCCTCCGGTACATTTTATGAATTGTTTTTACTGTAGGTATATTTAATAAAAGGCGGGGGTGGGTACGCTGTTTAATTCAATGTTATAAACAATCTAAATATGTTCATATATTGGTGAAAGATGTGAAAAAGTAACTTAAAAATTAAATAAAATATTAGTAAATTTAGTTAAGTAAGGAATACAGTTTAAAATGCAATTTTACTAACAGTAAATATAATTTACTTATTTTATATAAAAAAGATTACTTTTTAACCAATATATGAAAATATTTAGATAGTTTATAAGAGTAGATTAAATAATTTTTTGCACCCTTTCATTAAAAATACCTAATACAGCCAAAACGATTAATAAAATGTACCGGGGGAAAAAATGGAAACCCTTTAAAATGTAAATTAGTGACATAAGTTGTTCGTGCGAGTTACTTATCTGTAAATTAAAAATCAAGATTATATTTTAACTTTAATATATTTTTGTATATGTTCAAACTTTTATGAATATAAATTTTATAACTTTATCTAAACGATTAGAAGTTAATTTAAAACTTATTATTTCTAATCATTTAATTCAAAATTGCTTTTCATTAGCTAACAACTAGTAGTATAATGTATTATATTTAGAAATATAGAGTGTTTCCTTTTAAACGGCATGTGCACCCGACAAGAAGTTTGAATTTCCATGCTTTCACGACGTATGTAAATGGTGTGTGACTGACATATTCTCTAAATGTCTGGAATTCCGGCATAATTACTACGTTTATAAACTGTCAGGATTCGACGAAATCGTCAAGGAACCACTTCTATTAGACGAATAAGCCTGCTTTTTTATCTCCATAGTTTATTATAGTTTTCCTGTAATAAAATATGAAGAAGTTTTCTATCTACAAATCCCCAAACCCTCTCACCCTCCCACGAGAAAACTTTTGTCTACTTCATTACACAAACAGTTTTTTATTTATCTCTCTTAATTCTTTGATTTGTTCAATTTCACTACTCCAAATAGGTTTAAATTACATACAAAATGCACACATATTAGTATACAATTTAAAAAGAAAAAAAACTTTGCATAAAGTGCTTTAATCTGTTTCATTGTAAGTTATGCCATAATGCAATAATAAGTTGACTTTTGTTATAGTAAGTTTACATTAAGTAAATTTGTGCTTATAATGAGAAAAAATATTTCATATGCTTAAGGTAAACAGTTGATTTTATGCCAATTGTACCTTTATATTTCACTCTATAATACAAATAAGAAGACTTATAATTAGCAATTAAAAAGAAAATGAATAAAAGAAACAAAGCACATAATTATTAGTTAAATAATTACTTAACTCACCTCTAAAATTTTGATGGCTGGAATTAAAATTTGTAGTTACCCAGATGAACTTTAATAACATCACCGGCCAACACAATTTAAAGAGAGCCAGACAAACTTATTAATATGCCAAGCTAACGATAAATCGTGTTAGCATTGAACTTGAAAAATATTCCAAGAGATACTTGAAAAATATCCACTTTTATAGTTAAAACTATGGAAATTTTACTGTTCTGTGTAGCGTAGCTGAGGTCAGCCATTGACTACACGCTGGAGCGAGTTCTGCCCTTGCATAAAAAACTGCGAAGTACGAGCCACGCGAACCATGAACGAATACACACAAAAAAGAAAAAAAAAAGCATCTGTTTTCTGAGAAAACGGTTGGGGTGGACATGTCAAAGGTCGTGAGAAAGGACCCTGTAAATTCTGTCTCCCCTGCACTGTTTATTCGACGTTCAACTGACTATTAACTAAGCTGAAAAAATTTCTTGATGCTCCATCGCGTGTTTCTTCTTGGCTGGGTGGGGGGGGGGGTCTCTTAGACCGCCAAAGCCATAAGCGGAAAATCGGCGATGTATTGACGGATCATAGACCTCCTGAGGGCGACCAACATTAACAGTCGAAGATAGCCGCCTCCCTGACCAAAATCGAACGGCTCTTTAAGACGTCGACAACACAATGTATGTTTGATCTCTTTTAAACGCTATTTTTTGCTGTAATTTTTCCTCGACCTATTTTCGACATTTCGACATCGGGAATACGTAATTTAAACGTGTGTGCGCTTGCTGGGAGATGATCCTTTTCAAATCCGTATCCGAGGATATAAAATCCAGTTATCCATTTTCAGATCTGTTTCTGCGGATCTAACTTTTTAACGATCCGGCACACCTCTAGTACTCATCTACTTGTTTTAAAAAGTAAAGAATTCATAATTTCTCTCAGAAAGTCTTTAATCATTCTGTTAACTAAAATTTCACTTCGGGGATTTTACTGGGCCCATTCCAACCTTGTTTTGTTCTTGCTTCCATTATTCAAAAATGAGACCTGAAATTTTTATCTTAGTAATCTTTTTCCTATCTTTAGATATCGCATACTGTTGAATAATGCGAAAGCTTACTGTTTGGAAAAAAAAAAAAAAAAAAAAAAAAACCCTCTATCACCAACATCCAACCTTTTTGTCTTTAGATTTTTCGATTATTGTGCTGGCTGTATTTTTGAAATTTCATTTAAAACTAAAATTAAGGTAACCTTCACGGTTAAAACGTTATATTGGATGATAATAATATCGATTTTCCAACTTTGCCGAAATATTAAAATTTCATGTTTTAGCTTATCAAAACCATTTAAATTTTATATCTATCTTACATAGAACAGAAGTTACAGCTATGTTAAAAATTACAGCTATTTACATGTGTTTAACTCATTTTTTGCTTTTTCTCAAAATAAAATTTTGCACTTTTCGGTTTAACGTAAACATCATAAAATATAAAATTACCCATGAAATGTCTTGAAATTTTGCACACATATTTTACAAGCAGTAATAAAGGGAATAGACTATACTTATTACTATATAGTATTAAAATTTTTATAATGGTTTATATTTTGACTTGTGAAGAATTTTCTGATATATTTATATAAGCGTACGTTAATGGTTTATATTTTGACTTGTGAAGAATTTTCTGATATATTTATATAAACATTATAAAAGCTAGAAAATGTCATGGTGATCATTATTCAATTCACATAATATTGATATCTACACTTATTTTTAAATTATCATATTTTGCGGAAGTGTTAAGTGTTAATTTATCAGTTGTCCCATATTTCTTTGGATAAATAAACCTTTCAATACAGAAACAGTTTTTATTTTACATTTTCCTATTTTTTAAGCCAAATATAATATCTGAAATTAAAAATTAAAAAAAATCCGAAAAAAACATTCGAACGTGTACTGCCACCTTAAAAGTACCAGGATAAAATGATAAATTTAATTTGTATTGGTGCCCTTTTTACAAGAGTGACAATGTACAATTAAGTAATATATGTATAGTAGTATAAAGGAACTCTTTTTATGTTGAGGCCATGAATGGAGCGGCAGCAAGAGGAAAAGCTTTCTGCTCCCCCCCCCCTCTCTGCACCACTAATACTGAGTACTTGGTCTAATACCGACCACTGAGCAGTTGTAAAAAATAATTACTGATTCCCCAATGAAGAATTCTCATTTAAAAAAAAAATGAAACCATGTAATTTTCTTTATGGTAACATAAATTCAATGAAACTATCACATTAAAAAATCTTGAATTTTTTCAGTAAAGTAGTATATAATAGAATAGTTTAGTTTAAATTTTAATATTTTAATTGTTTAGTTAAATAGTTACAGATTTCTATGTAATTTGTAAACTTAATCATTAAATTTCTTTTTAAAATATGGTTGGAAAAATGCATACTTTCATGTAAAATGTTTCAGAATTTTTGCAGCAACATATATACATCGGCCAGGCCGCCCAGGTGGTGTAGTGACTAAAGAAATATTCTATCACGCCTTGCGTCCGGGTTCGAATCCCGGCTTGGGCATGGGTGTTAACTTGTCTGGCCCCTCAAGGGCGTCCGGCCCTTGAAATCGTAGGGGTAACGCTGACTGCTCATTGAGTGCTCCCATAATAAAATGTCCAGTAATTCGGGCGAGTGCTTGATGAACTAGTGCCCGCACTTTGAAATACATATATGTATATCGTCCAGGGGTCTGTCCATACTTTTCAGACAGAGTCCTGTTTTTGTGAAATCGTGAAAAATTTACTCATAATTTTCTGAATCTGAAATATTAGCGTTCCAGGCGCGTAGCCAGGAAAATTTTTCGGGGGGATATGAACTTATATGTGTATAAATAGACGGATTTTCATCACTAATCCAAAAATTTCGCGGGGGATATATCCCGATATCCCCCCCCCCCTGGCTACGCCCCTGTAGCGTTGAATTAGGTTTTCTATCCAGGGTCATGTGTTTGGGAATTTGTTAAATTAGGGTCTTGTTTTCGTCAAGTATTATAAAATATACGATTTTATAAATTTAAGTTTAATATTAAAGCTCAATTTTAAGACTTTTTTTGAAAGTCCTATTAAAATAAGCTATCTATGTAAACCGGCGAAGCACTGTGTGGAAGATTCTTTCGATTTGCAAATATTTAATTATAGATATACACACAGATTTGTGAAAGGGTGGCCGTTTACCTGAGGAAGAATTTTGTGGAAGGTCTGTTTTTCAAACTAAAAATGTTGTGAAGGATCCGTTAAGGCCCCTCCTCAGACAGAAAATTTTCCGAGTCGCGTTTTGAGGAACAATTTCCTACCCCCCTCACAAAAGCTCCTATCGCTAAATGCGATAGCTCGCGTGTCCGTTACTGATGGGAAATTTATGACCCGTTGGGAGATTTTGACCTGTGACCTCCATCTACATGCCCCCGCTGCCTGAGCAAAATTTATTTTCACTTGAGTGTATTCGTTCGAACAGATTTAAATTGCAGAATACTCAATGATAAATTACAAGTATAATAAAAAAATTATTTAATTTGCAAAGGAGACTGCAATTTGTAAAGTGTTTTTATAAAAATTAACATTTTAAAAGAAAATATCGAAGCTCGAATATGAGAAATTTTACATCGTAATTATTCTACTGTATAGTTACGCTGAACCCTGACTGGCTGACTCAATTTGTAAAGATTCCAGGCAAACCACTTCGATGTAAATATTTTACCTCCATTACTCCAAAAAGATTAAAAACCAGAAAAAGCCTAATAACACCCACACCATTCATACGATCCGCTTGAAATTTTTCATAACTATGTATAAAAATATAAAAAACAATCTCTGTTACTTTGAAAATCTGAAAACCCACCGGTTCCCTCATTTTTAAAGAGATTTTTTGCCATTTTCAGCTCCATTTTATTTCAGAGATTCAAAAAAGCGAATAATTTGAGTGAAAAAATTAGACTTTCAAAGTGTAAAAAAATTGTCATATTCACGTCACGGTTATCTATCTGCCTTTGAAGGGAAAATTGTGATTCATTCCTTTAAAATTGTTTTTCTAGATTACATAGTTTACTTATTTATTTTTTCACAAATAAATCGTCTGTGCGTCGTGGCACAAAACAAAATCTTTTGAATGCCATAAGTTTCCGCGCGTTTCAGGAAGAGGATGAAATTGATTTGGGTGTATAATAAAAATTGAATAGGAAGTTATTTATTTTAGGTAGACGAAGACTAAATGTATTCAGTGTAGACATTTTCGTCGAATGGTTTTTCAAGCGCCCGTTGTATTTGCCTCCACAACGGGCTTTGATTTCTAGTTTGGTTAATATGATGAAAAAGTGACATAAAAATAATACATTTTTTTAAACTTCCTTATATACATAATTGCTTAAATCTGGGCGTTGAAAAACACTTTCATTAAAAGTATGCAGTTGCGACAAATTAAAATATGCATAATAGTTTACACGATTGATTGTGTAAAATATTTTCGTGTATAATACAAATTTACCTACTTCCTAGTCCTTGACTTTGTTTTCTGATCTTTAATATATATATATAATAACTTTTAAAAGTGGTAATTTGGGGCGAAATAGGAATTTTTTTCCCTCGAAAACACAATTTTTGCGAATTTTCAAAATCGATATCAGCAGAGTACAGAAAGTTTTTTCTTGGGTTGGCTAATAACCGTGTTCTTTTTTTTTTCTTTTTGAAAAGAAGACTAACTTATGGCATGCTGGTGCCTACGGGAATTTCGGCCAAAATAGGCTACCGCCCCCCCCCCCACAGAAAAAAAAATTGGGGGGGGGGGGGAAGGGGATTTTTGAAATCTGTATCAGCCGAATGCTGGAAAGTTGTTTCTGGGTTAGTAAGTAACTGCTCAACCCCTCCCCTCCTAAAAATAAAAAAACGGACAATATCTTCAGATGGCACTGGCTCATTTAAAATCGGATATTTTAGCGAAAGCATTTCCAAAAATAAAATTTACCGGATTTTGGAAATCTTTAATAGTTCTGCGGTAAAAATGCTTCTTATTTTTAGAGTGTATCATATAAAGAAGTTTCCGTGCTCGTCTGATATCGATTTCAAAATTCGGAAAAATTGTGTTATCGGGAAGAAAATGTCTATTTTGGCCCTAATTCCCAAATTTAAAGGCGTTGGCGCCACCAGAAGACATTGTCGAACTTCGAAAAAAATTACAGGGTTATTATCCAACCCAAGTGACAACTTTTCTGACCTCGGCTGATACCGATTTCGAAATTTTGCAAACTGTGTGTTTTCTGGAAAAAAATATATAAAGAACAGATAGAATCCAGACAGAATCCAGAATATATATGTACACTACTGGTCAAAAGTATTGAAAGTTTCAGAATCTAACCATCTTTTCAAGAATGATACCACAAAAAATCTGGAGTGACTCCACTCGACTTTCCGAACACTTACGATTAAGATCATGACCAAGCATTTAAATAAATTTTAATCGATGAATAATTCAAATATATATACCAAATTGAAGCTCAATCGAATGCACCGTTTAAACGCTAGCGCAATTTCAAGAATTTCGTCCCATATTCCGTAATGTAAAAGAAATCTTTGTCGTAGCCCTGTAGAAAAACAATAAGTCCTATACACACCAAAATCAATGCAGGTCTTGCGACGGTGGTTTATAACATATATACCCAATTTGAGCTCAATCGAATGTACCGTTTAAACGCTAGCGCACTTTCAAGAATTTCTCCCCATAGGCCATAATGTAAAAGAAATCTTTGTTTTAGCCCTGTAGAAAAACTATAAGTCCTATACACATCAAAATCAATACTGGTCTTACGATGGTGGTTTATAACATCTATACCTAATTTGAGCTCAATCGAATGCACTGTTTAAACGCTAGCGCACTTTCCAGAATTTTCCCCCATAGGCCATAATGCAAAAGAAATCTTTGTCGTAGCCCTGTAGAAAAATTATAAGTCCTATACACACCAAAATCAATACCGGTCTTGCGACGGTGGTTTATAACATATATACCCAATTTGAGCTCAATCGCATGCCCCGTTCAGGAGCTATCGTGTTCACTCACATACACACAAACACACATACACACACACATACATACATACATCTCGTAAAAATAGCATAAATGAATTCAGAAGACCTCAAAACGTGTAAATACACCAAAATCTCGAATTCGAATTTTTTCATGATTACAATACTTTCCTTACATGGTACATGTTCGGAAAGTAAAAATGGACAAAAAGTTGTTAGATTTATATCTTTTTAAGAATTTTTGAATTATAATTAGCGGTACGGAATTTTCGCAAATAAAAACAGAAAATTCGCAGGAAAAAATATGAAGGTTTGAAATTTTAATAAAATTCGCATAAACTACTTACAAAACATTTAATGTGCTGATACTTGCAGCCCCAGATGGGCAAAATAATTGAACTATCTGGAAATAAACTCCATTTGTTGCATTTGATTTCATGTGCAAAAAGTTCATACTAAGTTTTTTCAGATGTGTTTTATCATTGTGTTCAGATCTAAATTCCCTGATTGTTATTCAAGAGTTATTTTCAACATTTCTAATTTGTTCCACAAATGGGGAGCAAATGGTAAACTTGAACCAGGCGAAATACACGAAAGATGAGAGATAAAATGACATAGTCAATTAATATCGTTTTGATATGGCAATAATGAAACAAAAAGTTAGGGGGTTCAGGGGGGGGGTCTTCCCCTGACGAGGCTCGAACAGCCAAGTTTCCTATCTATCTATCTATCTATCTATCTATCTATATATATATATATATATATATATATATAACTAATAAGTAAAACACAATATGTACTGCAAATAAGATATACCTCGCATTACATATACACAGTGGAACCTCCTAAAGTGACCACCTTCGTAAAGAGACCACAAGTCTATACGGACCACTTTTGTAAATTTTCCCTTTCTAATCACCGCACATTGCAACCTTTGTAAGGTGACCACTTTATAAGATGATCAATTTTGTTGTTTCCGAGGGTGGTCACATAAGGCAAGTTCCATTGTGTGTGTGTATATATATATATAACTCGGCTGTTCGAGCCTCGTCAGGAGGAGACCCCTATGACCCCCCCCCTAATTTTTTAGTTTCATGATTGCCATATTAAAACGGTATTAATTAACTATGTCATTTTATCTCTCACCTTTCGTGCTTTTCGCCTGGTAACCCTATGTTGAAATTTTTATGATTGTAACCTATTTATAGAAAAATACATGGGATGCATATCTACAGCTTACGAAATATTGTAACAATGGATTAAAGTTGTTGCGAACTAATAGTATTTAAATATATGTAAAATTATGTCGCTTTTTTGGGACAATTCAATAAAGGGGGTGAGAGATAAAATGACATATTCATTAATAAAAGGCTGCTTTAGTTATTAAGAATGTAATCAACCACACCTAGAAAACAAGTGCAAATAAGCATTTATATTTAAAAAAAAAAGCCTCAATATGTTGAAATCAATATCGTCCAATGTAACTAAGAAACACTCGTGAAATCAGCTTTGAAACAAAATAAATTGCACTGAAATCAGCTCATCAGCTTGGGAGCCAAGATCCTGTAATCAGAGGCATCTTCACGTGTCGGGTGTTTCAGTTTTGTATCCTCCCAATTAAATTAATTAAATATCAATGAGCACAATTTGCATTGCCCAGCACGGAGTAAAATTTACACTGATATAACATTGAAGAAGTTTAAATGCACAGAAAATTTTAAATATGATCCTAAAAGCAAATTCTAATACTTTTGAGTTAGTTAAACACTTCATTCGAAATTTCAAATCGGCTTAGAAGTATTTTTGTGAGTAGTATGTTTTTGGATGTATTAATACCACAGAGAATTTTTTTAAAATGGTTAATATGAACCAATTCTTTAAATATATTCTGTTTTTTCCTCCGTTTTATCCAACAGAATAAATAATGCCCGTTATAGCTGCGTCCGTACTTCAAAATTTCGATGCGTAAACAATGTTTTTCCTTCATTTTTGATCAGTCATCATATTTAAATCGGGATTCATTTTGAGTTATTCAAAAAGCTATACTGTGTTCCTGGGACAACATACGAAAAAGGGGTCCCTTCCAGGTGACCCTGTCCCACTGAGAGGGGAGGAGGGGCAATTGCCTCGAATTCCACTCCTGGAGGACGTATGTTGCGAATTTTTGGCGCACAAGTCTCACGGGGAAATAAAATAGTTTTGTCTTCCAAAACCTCTTCTGGATCACACAGACGCAGTCATCATGTACTAAAGTTTAAACATGCAATAAGAAAGGAAAAGAAAGGCGCCAATATATTTGACTGATTACTAATGAAGCTTTTGTAACCGCTAAGTATAAACATACATCTGGGACCCGAAAACGTAAGATATAGAACTGCACTCAGAGGGTAGTATGTAAAGAAGGCGGACATTGTTGGAAGTTGGAATTACAGGGGAAAAAAAAAAAAAGATGCGGATGATTAATAGCCAAGTTCGATTAAAATTTGTCAAACACTCTGGTCACTAGTGACTTTCGGATTAGATGATGTGAGTTTGCCTATTCGATTGCGCGTGCATAGATACACACACACACACATACAAATTAGTCCAATATGTTTTTACTTACTGGATAATACTATTTACTTATATTTCTTTTTAACCTTTACTTATATACTAAAGGCCCTTTTCTTTAGCATTTTATATAGCTGTGTGAAAAATTATATACAAGTAAAATATATATATATATATATATATATATATAGGTAATGAGCGTAATGAATAGTGCTTTAGTTGATTACCGAACATCAGAAGGAAACTTCGATATATATGGAATTACAAAAGAGAAATAAACTTTCCTACAATTTTAGGTTGAAGCTGCTTCACCTAAAAAAGTTTGTGCATTTAAACATTTTAAATATTATATAAGTGGAAATTGTACTCCGTACTGTGCAATGTAAATTGTCCCTCCATTTACATCATCCATCCGAAACAAATCTATTCCTTTTCAATACAAACCAAGCCTTTAAACACAAGAGTTTTTCTGCGAGGAGTCGTAAATCAAGTTCCTCCTTCTCCCCGTTTCATCTCCAAAGTTCATCTCTGCGGGTGGTAACGCAACACGTGGGCAAGTGGGGGTGGAAAACATCTGAAAATTTTTCATAAAAAATGTGTAAATGAATCGCTAAAAATCAAATTTATGGATTAGATAAAAAATACTTATGTATTTGAAAAGGCAAAGTCCACTGCAATTTTTCTATCTTTACCAAATTTCAAAAAAGTTAGTCTGGTCTGAGAAAATCGCAGTTGACTGTCAGAATTCGTGTCTTTGTAGATATATGATTGTGTTTAATATTAAATAAAAAATACATCAAAGCAATATTTCTAAAATCTGAAAGATGGAAAAGGTGAGAAGTCTTTCAAGAAAACAACAATGAAAGAAAAATTTAAAAATATTAATTTAGTGCCGAGATATTACAAGAAAACCGAAGTAATAAAATTCCCATTGCTTAACATGGAAAGGAAACTTCTATCGATCTGTCTGAGGAAGAGCTTTAAAGGACCAGAATTTCTCCTAATCAGACCTCTGCCAACATATGTACATATACCGGGTGATTAGCATAGCATAACTCCCAACTTCTTATCTGTACATTTTCCACCACTAATCTTCTCTTTAGCAATTTGAACTTAAAATAAATCCAAATATTTAGAGTAAAATAACACTAGGGGTCTGTCTAGGAGAAATTTGGGTCCGTTATAAAAACATTAATGTGTTTATTTATAAAAATCTGTAGATGTTTATAATGCATACATGTATAGTTTTTATCAAATAAAAATTTCTGTAAAATGTCCAAAATATACTTTTAATTTTATACTACATTCAAATTAATAAAACGGTAAATTTTTTACAAATTCATAAAAAGAGGACCCTATTTTCAAAAAACAGGGCCCTGTCTGGAAAAACCTGATTTAATGCTAACTTAAGATTCAAAAATTGTGACTAAAATTTTCACAATTTCACAAAACAGGAACCTGTCTGAAAAAATCCAGATTCACAAAATTGTGAGTAAAATTTTCACAATTTCATAAAACAGGAACCTATCTGAAAACTCCAGACACATCCCTAAAATCTGTTTGAAAATTATACTGGATTAATCGGCCGAAAAAAGCATAAGAGTTTGCAGCTATGAAATAGATGTAATAGTGATTAAATTATCTCTTAAACCGCGGATCATAGATTCTATGACCCGCTATTCTATTCATTTCTAAGAAATGTACTTCTAAAAATAGTCCCTTACCTATTAGAATTAAAGCAGAAAAGACACCATGTTTGTGTAAAAATACTTTTCGGAAGCATCGCGAGATCAAAATTTTTTCATTTCTCGTCATATACTAAGAGAATGCATTAGAAGAAATATTTATACTGGTACTATCGGAGTTAAAATACAAAATTATAATTCATTTCATTTGTTTCTTGCGAGCAATATCTACCTAATTAAGATACTATTTAGGATGTGATTTCACAACATAGTACTCCGCACTTTTTTTTCTGTTATTTTCTGTTAACACCTTTTGAGAGAGAGAAACCTCGTGGGTGGAAAAGGGATAGAAATAGTGCCCCCCCCACACACACACACTCTTAAATTATCGATTTTTTTAATAATGGAACATCGATTAATGCAGGCAAAACTAAACCTGCTTATTTCACGAATTTGAATGCGTTTAATTGTATTTTCAAACAAAGAGATCATCCCTAATCAAAGATCAAGAGAGAGCCCCCTAAAGAGATCATCCCCCCCATCAAAGTCCCTAAAGTAACTGAAGCTTGTACATAGCAGGTTGTGCCCCCTGTATATTTATTTCATTGTTGCGTGAAACTGCATACTTTACTGAGAATTTTCTTTTTCCTCATAGATTTAGAAACACACGCAAACCTAATTCTGGATCGTATGAAGCATCAGCATCGATTTTGCCTTCCAGAAGTCTTTCATAGATGTGAGAATGGTAAGTAGATGTTTTACCTCCTTTCATTTATTTCATGGAATATTTGGTGAAACGATGAAAACATGTTCCTAATCTTGTAGTTGTATTAAACTCTTTTAAAGGTTAAAAAAAAATCTTTAAAAAGGAACCTGGTAGATTTTAAGCTTTTTTATCCATACATTCTGCATATGTTTTTGACCTCCACATGTTTGTCAAAGAACATTAGAAAACCTTTGTTGTTGGAACATGTATTCGGATTTGTGTGCTTGTTCACGAGGAACCGCTTATAAATCCACGTCAAAGAAATGACAAACACAAGAGGGGGGGGACTTTTCTGGGTATCTAGCGCGTATTCACGTTACATCTGGAGAAAACCCCCTAAACTCCAGACGGCTAGACCGACGGCCCCGCGAGAGGACAGAACCATGTTCCTCCACTTGAGCCATCTCCCAATGTCAAGGGCTTTAACCACTGTGCTACACATTGGTTAGAAATGCTTTTTTTCAGTTTATAAAATTTAGCGTTATTACAAAATTCATTTTCAGAAATTCAGATTCTCAAGAATATAAAATATATATTTAATTTTCTCATCAAAAACTTAATGTCTGCGACTAATTTAATCTGGATTAAAAGTTTGCCGTTCAAAAGATGTCAATCTCATCCGTCATTTAAAAGAAAAACTTTAAATTCCGAAATCATAAACAAATGCAAAAATAAAATTGAAACAAGAAATTAATGGCAGTGTTTAGTTACTTCATTACTTTTACTTGTTTGACCAAATAAAAATGTAAAATAAGGAAAAATATTATATTTTGTGGTGGGGGCATACTAATAGAGTTTAGTTAAATATATGGAACACTTACAGTGGTTCCTCGGGACAGGGAATACCCGTAAAACCTGGAACAGAATTTCTCTTTCAAGAGCATACTTTGTGGCTGACTGGAATTTATAAAAATGCCTAAACAATATGGAATAATCAGGAAATTTTTTTTCCAGATATTGAGAGGGAAAACTGGATTTTGTTATGAAGTTTCATAGCATAAGCAAAGATTTTATTAAAATTTTATAAACTGTATCATAAATTATATTGAAATATAAACTATAGTTTAATTAACATAACATACAAATTTATGATAGTAAAATAGCCGAAAATCTTGTTGAAAAGTTTTGCTGCTGCATTTCATATTTAAGAAAAGACTAACACACGACTTTTTTAGACTGTCACGATTTGCGACTGTCGAATACCATCTGTAAAGATTGTGTTGGAAAGTGTTTCGTAGTCTGTGCATTTTGCGTGGTTTATATTTCTTCAGTTTTATTTGTTTATTAATTGGTTGTCTATTTATTTTTATTTCAGGTGTTCCATTCGACAGATTCTTTCCTTTAAGACGGAAATTCTGTACAAGGTCTCGGGGGAAAGTATATTCCATTGAAGGAAATAAACTTTATCTCATTCCCACCAATTCCGTAACGCTGAATTACCTAAATATCGAGGAACATGTATTTGAGGCGTTTGAGAATGCGACCGGCAACAGCTCCTTTGACAGCTATCTATGTCACATTGGAGAATTTGCAAACCACGATCCACTGGTCGAAGACTCCGAAGACAAAGTGCTCCGGCATTATTTGGGAGATGATTATATGCGCGACATTTTGAATGATATTGCTTCGATCAGAGATGAGTGTTTTACTATAATGCAACTTGAGTACCCAGTCACCACTTTATGGTCGCTGCTAAAGCGATGGGATGCTACAAAGTACGCGAAACTTTCGCTAACATGTAGAAATTGGAACATGATCCATCCAGTTTCTTCCGAGTGCAGGGCCAACAACATCCCCCTAGCAAGGATGTTTCTTGAAGTTCTGATCGCCAAGTGTCAGGATTCTTTATTCATAGCATCTGAAATCAATCTATTATATTGGAGCCGTATGAGTTCGATGTTTTCCAATGACACAGCAGATTATTGTTACATATTCTTCTTGTGTCACTTGGAACGAACCAAACTCAGGAATTTTCACCATTACTCGGCAATACTAGATTTAGTCCCTTCTGCCCTTGCTTGTGGTATGATCGAATCAATGAAGCTGATTCTGGAGTTGGAATATTCGTATGTATATAGAAATCATGTCTGGCTCATGTTTGTTGTAATTAAATCGGAGTTCGAGAATTTTCGTGTGGAAACTGAACTTTGGTAAGTTAGTTTTATAAAAGAAAGATTAATGATATCGAACAGATAGATTATACAGTTTTATTTAAACGCATATGGCTCTATAATGAGTACATGGGCTTTATAGTGAGTACATTTGCTTTCTGGGATGAATCTTTTAATGCCTTGCTGGCCCTCAATAGTCATTGAGACATTGAGAGACCCAAGTGATACACAACTATGGGCACAAAAGTAAAAATACCTGCAGTCTCATTTCTGTGACAGAACAAACATGTTGAGGCAAATACGGCAGTAATGTATAAGTGTGTTATATATATATATATATATATATATTCCTCACTTAGAATATATAGGTACACAGATGATATTATTGCTACAGATATATATATTTACACAGATAAATTGCCTATTACTTATCCTGATAATTTAGAATTAATTAAAAATCCTCTAAGTAATAAGTGTATTAATTTTCTTGATTTACAACTAATAATAAATAAAGACAAGAAACTCACATTTAACATATATAATAAAAGAGATGATTTCCCTTTCAATGTAATTAGTTTTACAGATTTTACCTCTTGCATGCATATATCAGTATTTAGAAATATTATAGCTAATCATCTATATAGAGTACTGTCTCTTTGTACAAGTAATTATAAGTCTGATAATATATCATCACTGTATCATATTGCTTTAAGATACAATTACCCTAGAAAATTTCTAAATTCCATTCTATTTCCTAGTTGCAATTAGCATTTCTATAAACATGTGTCCCTTCTCGGAATTCTTGGTTGGAGAGGTTGGGGATTGGTTGCTGGCTTGCTTATAAAAATTATTTTTAAAAAAAAATCGATAAAATTTTGACTTTTTAGTACATGTTTTATTGAGGAAAAAAAAATTACAAATGAACTAATGATCACAGGTATTATATCAATATAAATGCTCTTCTTATAATTAATATAATCACTGAAATATCTCTAGGCATATAATGCGAATAGTGAGCTATTTAAGTAGTTAGATGTATCCCTTTAAAATAACCCTAAAATATCTCATTTCAATATTTCTTCATTTTAATAATAATATTTAGTTTATTTTAATTTCTCTTTTTTTTTTGTTAATGTACTCTATATTACTTCTTTATTTTATAATCATTATTATTTTAATAACTCTTACTTTTTACATCTTGTTCAAATCTTCTCCAATTTTTTCTGCCAACGAATTTTTTCCTCTTCAATTGGCAACAGCTCCATGTTCGAGCCATGTTTTCAGGCTTAAGGCTCTTGGACGCTTCATCTTCATCTTTTCTTCATATTTCCTTTTTTTTTCTGGGTATGTCTTTTTGATCACTTTTTACTAATTAACAGGATAGCCCCGTAGTCACATATTTAGCTTTCTTTGAGCTAAGTGGCTGCATTGAAATCCTGTTATTTTGTTTTTTGTCTTGGTAGCAAGTATTCGGCTTGTGGGGCCTGAAGAGTATAGTCGATGCTTGCTACCCATTGTTTTTACTCCATCCAATTCCGTTTTAATTTTCTTTTTTACCAGTGTTTGGGTTTCCATTTGCTGGATATATCCAAATCTTCCTGATTTGCTTAAGATTTAGTGATCAGTGTATATATATACTACGAAAACTGCTGTAGAATGATTCCTTGATTCGTAAGTTTAGCCTTTTTACTATTATATATATATATATATATATATATTAATTATAATTATATATATATATATATATATATATATATTAATTATAATTTTATATATATATATAGGGTGTTTCGAAACTTATAGGCAAAAATTTAAACTTCAGGGTTGGTAGTGGGAACCAGGACGGTTCAGAATCACATAGCAAAGTGGGGTCGGAAACGTCGTCCTTATGTACCTGTTAATAATCATTTTGGAATAGTCGTAAACTTCCAGATCATGGTTCGTCGAAAACTAATGGATCTTCCGCAGAAAACACTTGACTCAAATTGGCTATTAACAGTTTTGATTAATAAAGTAAGGATTATACATGGTGTCCGAAAAGTCCTTGCCACATTTCAAAAATTCACAGATAAGCAACAAATTGTTGTATGACTATGATGTTTGCACAATAATGCTTCACGGAATCAAGAATTTACTTTTCGTAGAGACTGGAAGCGTTTTAGATAGGGAAAGAGGTGGTCAGCAACGAAGATCGGAGGAGACTGTACAGCTGCAGAAAAAAAAGTCCCACTTGTACTTTTTTCGGCCGTCGATCGTCGTACAGAAAAGTTACAGATACCAATCGTTTACGATTGACGTACACTTTAATTTGCTATGCATAAAAATTACATAAGGGGCCATCCACATATTAAAATTCACACCAACTTTTTTTTTCCCAATAGCAACCCCCTAGATTTCACATCATATTTAAAAAATTTAGCTCATTTTAATCCCGGATACCCATTTTCAATAAATTTGAACCAAAAATGGGTTAGTTATGAGCACCCAAAATCCCCCTCCCCCTATGTTAAAATATTTTTTCATACTTTAAATAATATCTGATATAATATTCATAATAAGAAGCTGATTTTTATTCGTACTATTAGAACTAAACGACCCAAACATAATTCACTATTATTATGATTTTTTAATAAAATATTAATATTAATTATGAATTATTAAATTAATATTCAAAAGAATTATGAATAGCGACCTAGCCAAATTTCGATGGAAATAGATGCAGAAAGTAATATTACATGGCTGTGCAAAATTTCAAATTTTTACGTTCAGTAGTTTAATTTATATTAAATAAAATGTGTTATTTTCATGAATTAAGGGACCATATATAAATTTATTAAGTGACAATTTTTTGAAAACTGTTTAAAATAAGCTTAAATTAGATTTCTTTTGCTCAAAAACACAGTAAAAGATAGCGGTATTAAATAAAAATCAAATTTCGAAGCAAATAAATTAGAGGTTTTTAGAGTTTGATGGTGATTCGATAAAGCTTCTATTGTAGCGTCTGCTTGTTGCTTTCCCAAATAAAATATTTTCCAGGTATAGAATTAGATGCAGTAGATGTATATGTCTTCTAATACAACATCCTATTTCTGAAAGACTAACATCCTCAACATTCCAGGCATGAATTTGACCTTTTTTAATATTGGAAACATTAGGTCTTTGGACTTCCCCATAGTTTCGCAAACATTCAAAAAACATTTAAAATCACGTTTTTCTGTCTAAATTTTCATCTGACAATAAAGTACCACCAAAAGTCTTATAAGAATATTGCTCATTGTAGACAATAATATTAAATGAAGAAAGCGAAACAACAAACACAGTGATAATACTGGCTCAGCAAAAAAATAACTGCGTTTTTTACATGAAATTCAAACAAATAAATTTTCAATCATGAAACCGTTCTTCTAGTTCGAACGTTGCTGGGTAACTTTCATACTTAGAAGAGCATTCATCATATAGTCAGAAGAGCAGAGAACAGCCTCTCACCCCTGCCAACATTTCACCTGTCTAAGAGAACCATGAAGGGAAATACTTAATAAGAATTTCAAAATTAGAAAGATTTTCAGAATCGTGAGCAGTCGGATTGCATTTTTGCTTTAAGTCTTGAGTACGAGCCAAGGAAGTTATGAATTCACGGGTCATTTGGACCTCTGACTAAACATTCTACTTTCTCCCCTTGATATTCTGAGTACAGAAAACTTGAAGAGATGGTAACAATATTTTCCTTGAAAATAACATTTATTTCTTTTAACTCTCTCGAGCGAAATGAATGAAAAGCGAAAAGTTCGGAACCTACAAATAGCGCTTTTCAATTTGTAGGAAGTCCCTTAAAAACGCGCAAAAAATAACTCGCAATATCTCCGGAAATTATCGTAGAAAATTGGTGAAAATTTATATTTAGGGTAATTTGAAGGTTCTCTTTCGTTTAATAAAGTCAAAATACAGTGTTACCATTGAGAAAAACGAAGTTGATGCATAATTAAATATGAAGACGGCCCCTTATGCAAATTAAATTAATAGTAAATTAAAGTATGCGTTATTTGAAAACGAATAGTGTATATAACTTTGCTGTACTACGAACGATGCCGAAATAAAGAGCAAGTGGGCCTTTTTTTTTTCCGCAGCTGTACAAGATATGGACATGGATGACTTGAGTGTATGGGATGAACTTGAGTACCGTTTAGATGTGGTTTGAGTAACAAAAGGTGCACACTGAACTCTGGTAGCGAAAGGTATTGCTTTCTGCTTAATAAAATGATCATACACCTCACAAAAGATAAATTAAATTATTGCAGTACATAAATTAAAAAGCAGTGCAATAGAAATTTGATTAATTAATCTAAATTTCTACATGCACTATCTTTTGCATTACACATTTAAAGGACGGAGATGACATCTAAAACAAGATGGTGCGCCCATCCGAGCCGAGTTGATAAGATACTGAAGATGGTAGATAACAGTAGTATAAAGGTCCAGGGTTCTAGTCTACCGGACGGCTGATAATCTAAAAATTTGGAGTTTTGGACGGTTTTTCTCAGGATGTAGCGTAAATACGCTTCAGAAGCACTAAGAAAGTCAACCGCGCAAGGCACACCCCCTTCCATAGGCAATACGAAATACTCCTCGTATATGTTTACCATAACACAATACGATACAACCTTTTCAGAAATAGTTATGCTTTTAGTGGTTGTTAGAAAAACCGAAATTAAATTAATAGCATAATGTATTTCTTAAATTTATAAAACACACAAAAAGCAGATATCAATATTGTATTAATTACTTACTTGGTTAAAGACAGCATGCAGTACGTAAATTTATCGAAAATGTGGCTGCTTTTTAAGTATCAAAACAGCTCAATTAACTTAGAATTTTAAAGCCTCTAATTTATGCGAATTATTGACACCCAGGTTTTTTTTAATCATCTTAAAATAAATATAATATCTGCTAACTAAAACAGTACTTAAAATAAATCCAATAGAATTTATCAAATTCAAAATCGACGGGACTTCACCCTGCATAGCACAAAATTCCAGATTATAAAAATCCCGTAGTATTATATATATATATATATATATATATATAAATCTCTATAATCAGGTAAAGGTAAAAAAGAAGACTTTTTTTAGAAATAGAAAAATGTAATAAAAATAAAATACATTTACTGAGAAATAGCTCGTTAGAAAGATGCTATTCTTTGAAACATTTTTAATAAAATATAAAACACTTTCGTTCGAATACTGATTTATTGTTATTTTAAGGTCTAATTTCGTCTTGATAATTCATATTCCGTAAATTATCAGTCCAAATTTAAGAAATTCATCTCTATTTTAAAATAACAAAAGGGTATATTTAAAAGAAAAACGGGAAACAGATAAGTTTAAACACGCATGCGCGAAATCGCTAATAGCCATTGTGGAGGAAGAGTACGATTCTAAAAGAGATGACAAAACTAGTGGAAACGGAATTCTGATTTAGAGTTACGACATTTGAGTCAGCAAAGACATTAGGGACAGTAAAGACACAAGTGGAAACGGAGCTTTATACACCCGGCTTATGTCAGCACGCCGAGTCTCTTTTCCACCTACAGCATGCGCTTTGCCGATCTCGCGAACATACGAAATTCATCTAACGCTGGAGAAAAAGTATATGTTAGTTACAACTGTTTTCTTCTGACACTGGTCATTTTTTTTCGTGGGGGAGGGGGGGGGGGTGAACCTTTACTAAATTAGTTTATTTTGGTTTCTGCTCAAGGGATCTGAAGTAGGTTTCGAATTTTAGGCCGACAGCCTTAAGGAAATGTTATTTTAAACTCAATTTTTTTCAGGAGGGTTCGAGGGAAATTCCATTTAAATTCATATTACAAAACTTTTTTAAAATAAACAACTTTTTGCGCAAATTCTTAAACTGGTAACTTAAAGTTTAAAGTATGTAATTTCCCATCTTTCTATTAGAAGTTTAACTTTTTAGGGGGCATTCTAGAATTATATTTTTGTTTTATAATTATTAAGGGTTTGGCAAATTTTCTGTGTTACTGCACACATCATCAGATATGTTAATATACTGACAGTCGCACACAGGCGAATTTTCAAATATTCGCGGTCAAAACTTCAATATACGAAGTCAGCCAGGACAGTGACGTTACTTATTCTTATTGGTTTCTTGAATCCAATGACAGCCTGCATAATATTTGAATCGAATGTTTTAACGGTCATCCACTAATAAAAAGTTTGTCGTCTCCTATATTACAATTGAGGCAGGCAGGCACCACCAGTAGGCAACACCAAAAATTTTTCCGCCAAACATAGTTATTTCCTAAGTATTTTGTCTCGCTAAATACGAAAATCCCCATAAAAAGTTGAGATTAGCTCTTGTTTTAAAGATAAAGTACCAATATGGATAATAAAATCTCACTATAGCTGGTTTGTATGGCTACTATGGATCGTACATTATCCGTGTGTTCCATCAGCTATTACAGTTGATTGATACTTTGGTGCACAGCAGGGGCGTAGCAAGAAGGGGGGCTCAGGGGGCTGCTCCCCCCGAAATGGGACCCTTTACTTAGCTTACAATTTGATATTTAGCTTACAATTGAACTTTAGCTTTAAATTTGATACCCAGCCCACCTCGAAATAAAATCCTGGCTACGCCACTGTTGCACAATGAAAATAAATTATCTCACAGATTGTACTTCCCAACTTAGTGTTCCTTAGTGCCTTATGAGAGATATCGAAAATTAAAAATAAATTTTAAATACATACAGTTTAACAAAAACTAAAAAAACACGCTTTACTAGCAAATCGAACTAAAAAGTGAAAAATAAAAATATAGTTTAAAAAACCAAAAAAACACGCTTTAGTGATAAATTGAACTAACTAAAAAGCGAAAAATAATACTTAATATATAAATAAATTAATGAACGAAATATAGTATTATTGTGAAAAAAGCGCGGGGTGCTCATCAGTTCTTGAATATTCGATCGGTGCGATTAGTACAAAAATGATACAAAAAATATAGCACAAAGCGCTCCACGCTTTTTTCACAATAATACTATTTTTCGTTCATTAATTTATTACTATATTAAGAATTATTTTTCACTTTTTAGTTAGTTCAATTTATCACTAAAGCGTGTTTTTTGGTTTTTTAAACTATATTTTTTTGCCTAGTGTTATTGTTTAAATTTGAAGTAATTAAAAATAAATGTTTTCGTGTTTTATAAGTGTTTGTAACTTTTATCTTGGATTGTAAACCATGGAGATATATTTGTGTATTTAAAAAATATAATTATTATTTTCTCTTTAGTTCTTTTGTTTTATTTTTTTTAAATCTCTTTGTGTTAAATTTCATGTAATGATTGACTTTATTGAGCTATAAAGTTATAAATTTATTAGAATCGGACTAAGTTATAAAGATTATAATAAAGTTTCTTATCGTAGCTTAATTTCTATGTTTATTGTAGTTGCTAATACTTGCTACTCTCCTCATTACTAAGTAATTAACAACAAAAAGTAAACACCAAAATATTCTTTTTATTTATTTTTAGGTTCATCTTCTGAGAATGTCGTTATATGTCGTCGACAGTTAATTTAATATTATAGAGACTGAATTCAAAAGATAATAATAAAAAAAAATGAAAATATTGTCTGCAAAGTAAAAACTTCTTTGGGTGTTGAGGATGATTTAACAGATGACTTTTTATATGCTTTTAGCAGTGGCGGCAATCATTAAGGGCCAGAGGGGCCTGGCCCCACCGACTAAGCACCGTCTAAATCAAAGTATCTTCCTATTATGTAAGGCAGTTCTTTCAATAATTTACCTTCATTAAAAAAATACATGCGTTTTACTGGGCTGGCTTGCCCTGAATTGGGCGTCTCTTCTCCGCTCACCGGGTTGACATATTTGGCATTGAGCACAAAAGCCATACTGACGCGGAATTAACTTGGCTTCCAAACGGCTTATTTGGCGCTGCCTTCTGGGCCCAGATCTTAGGGCCCTCGTACGGTGATCTACACGACCGTACGGGGAAATTTCGGCAATCTGTAGCTATTGGCGAAATTTTCCGCTTAGGAGGAAATCATATTTTATTTGCGCGATCGTATTTTTGCTGTGCTGTCAGATATTTTTCTGTTTTGTTTTCTTGATTTACGAAAAGCGATGTATAAATGTATTTTTTATATAAGTTGAAATTTATTTTAAAATAAATAAATCATCTAAAAATTATGAACAGGCAACTATAAAGAACATAAATATTAAATATTTAAATGTGGCTTTTTGTTTAGTAATAAAGTAAACTTTTCAATTTAACATAACTAGGTAAAAAATATCAAAAGTTGTATAGTAAATTCGATAATTATTTGTCATTTGAGGAATTTTAAATACTTACGCTGTGTGCACG
>JAWZYV010018459.1:0-28554 GCA_038373885.1 Cheiracanthium punctorium | reverse complement strand
TATTTTAATGTATTGTATGTGCAGTTATAAGCCTTGGGTTTTGTTTGTACATGTATTTGATAGTTACCTCTTTTACACATAAATGACAATTTGAGGTCATATATTGACTGCTTTATTTAAATCGACATTTGGTAAGTAATCATTTGCATTAAGGTAATGAAAGAATTGAATAATTATTTGTTTTAGAGAGAAAAACAACCCATAAAATATTTTTCTTCTATTTATACCTTATTTATATATCTATATAAATAAAACAGAGATTAAGACATATCAAAAGGAAGTTTTGTTTCAACCAAATTAGCCAGAAAGAATGAGAGTTTTGTATTTTACAAGTCATAAAGGATTTGAGTGAAGAACTGGAAATAAAATCTCACAAGCATTGGTTTAGTGATACATGGTTGCACTATTCCAAAAATAATTTTTTTTTGAATTTTAAAAAGTCATTCAGTGAAGGATTTATTTACTAATGCAGATAGAAAATTTGTAATATTAACTTGTATGCAATCAATTTATGTTGTATGAGAATTCAACAAACAAGTGGGGGAAAAAAGGGATTATATTCTTTTTTATTATTATTATTATTTAAATACTAGGATGTTCCAAAAATTTATTTTGGAACTTAAAGTAGGTAGATTGGTACTTAATATTTTACTGTGCTGCAAAACTTTATAGATGACAAGCTTTAAATATGATTATTTATGAAAAACTTAAATGGCTGTCTTAAAATGGAGTTAGTGAAACTAGAAACTCAAACTGGGCAATAGTAATTACATTATTAGTGCTAAATCACATCAATGAATTTTTAAAAAATGCATTCATGAAAATGGTATATGGTATAATATGTAAGTACCAGAAGATGTAAGCTTATTTGGGCATCTTTTTATGATTGTGGAGCAATTGCTATTTTTGCCTACTGACAGTGGTGGTCAGCCTGCTACTGCAATCTTGATTATGTATTTTCTGATGTTAGTTATGGCGATTATTTGCTTTTCCATGAAGCATTTTACAGATATTCATCACAGTTATATCTGTAGATTAAGAAATAGTACTTGTTTATACTATAATAAATGAATGTAAAAAATGTATTTTTATTTTCTAATAAAAATATTCTGCTTTCTTGCAAGAATTAAATTGGTTTCAGTGATGTATTTTTTAATGCTGCTTTCCGCCATCACAAAAATAATCTTTGGGCTGATTGAATTAGTCAAATGCATTATAATTAAAGTTAAAATTAGAAGAATTTGTAAAATTCTTTTGAGTATCTGGAAAGCTGTGTTTTATAGATGTTCATGAAAGTTGAAATTTTCCTTGATATTTCAGGTAAAAACATTTAAACATGGGAAATTATAGCTAATGAAGTAAAAAATCCTTGTATTTTAGGATATTGCATTATAAGAATGATGTCTAAGTGAATGTTAAAAAAGGTTTATATAATAAAATGAACAGTATTTAATGTATTGTATGTGCAGTTATAAGCCTTGGGTTTTGTTTGTACATGTATTTGATAGTTACCTCTTTTACACATAAATGACAATTTGAGGTCATATATTGACTGCTTTATTTAAATCGACATTTGGTAAGTAATCATTTGCATTAAGGTAATGAAAGAATTGAATAATTATTTGTTTTAGAGAGAAAAACAACCCATAAAATATTTTTCTTCTATTTATACCTAATTTATATATCTATATAAATAAAACAGAGTGTAAACTGTCCGTTTGTCTGTCTGTCTGTCTGTCTGTGTCTCGCGTAGCTCCGAAACGGGTGATCGTAGACCTACCAAATTTTGTACGGAAATTCTCCAAGACGGGTCTCGACACACCTCGAAGCGATTTTTTCGAAATTCGAATTAGAAAATGTTTTATTTTATGTTTTGTCCGATTTTTAGCGATTTTTCTTGCGTAATACATAATAACGCCGGTCATTGCACTCGCAAGAAAACGATATTTACATCATCGTATAGAGGAGAAAATTTTCTTTTAAAAACTGTTCGTTCGGACTGTGTAACATAATTTGCAGATTTTTGGGAATTTTTCAAATCAAATTAAATTTGACGCTGACTTTCGTAAAATATTTTTAAAACTGCTGCATCTTGAATTCTATCTGTCGTAACTTTTTTATATTTGGGCAAAAGACGGAGCACACAATTCGCCCACTTTTAAAAGAAGAACGGAGGAAAAATATAAATTAGGAGAATTTTTACGAATTTTTAAGTGAAGAAGGATTTTCATTTCAATCGCAGCTCCTTAAATGCTTAAAAATTTCGGAATATCTTGCGGTTTGGTTGTCTTGGAAACAGTAACAATGATTAAAATTGCCAGCTGAAAAAAAATAAATAAAATTACTTTAAAATAACAGAGTTTTCACATGTGAAATGACGTCACGAGTCATTTTGACGTCACGAGTTTAAAACCCCTTTCGAAACTCAATCAGAATAACGAACCCACAAGCAAAACATACACCACGCATGAAATAATTCCATATTTTATTTTACGTTGCTAGAAAAAGAATTGAATGCTGTTTTTTCACCAGTGAATTATCCAGCATTATTTTCAATTGAGATTTTAAACGGGAGACGTTTTCGAATCGCAAGAAATATTTTGCGGTGCTAAACAGGGCCTGATTATACCAAACAGGGACCCCGGGCATTGATGAATTTTGGGGCCTCCATCTATGAAATTTGTTTTATTTTTCATAAAATATGTTTATAAAAAAGAATATTTCAGAACAACATTTGAAATTGGGGACCATTTCGAACCGGAGGCACTGGGCAAAGTCCCGATTTGCCAGTGAGATAATAGGGTCCTGGTGCTAAATAGGCCAATCTGACAATAATTAAGCATACAAATGTATGGAGAGCTGTTTTAGTGGCAACCATAAAGTGAAATGATTATCGTTTATACTAATGCGTAAATTGCAAAAGTCACCAAAGAATAAAAGACTACATTCGTGGCAAATATCTAAGCCGTTTTTTAAATTAAGTATTAACGACTGGAAAACGAAAATATATTGTATTGGTATCAATAAAAGATAGTATAAGTAATAGTTAGTAGATATCTAGGGCAATAATTATCAAAGCACAATATAACGCATTAATAAATATTTCGTGAAACTAAGTGCTCTATTCCTCTTACAACAACCATCTTACTTCACAGCTAACTAAACATTAAGTAATTCTACGTCACGTTAATATATTCCGCGGTAGTTTCAACAGAAAAGACTGTAACTGAACTGTTTTTTTCTTGGAGATTCTGTTTTGTCACAAGTAGTCATGATCACATTTTGGGAAAATGTTCTTTTCTTGCCTTGCGAAGAGCGGGTACACAACTATTTAACTATAAAATAAAACGGTTCGCTACATCATGTAGTATCTAAGGTGGTATAACTTAAATCTAAAAAAGAGTATGATGTAGAAATGAGACATTTTGAAAGTTAGGAATTTTCGCTGCAAACCGTCACGCTTTTCTTTTTCTGATCGGGAATGACACCGACATAGTTTTTGTCATAATATTAACAATGGTCTCAGGTCAGTACTTATACTAACTTTACGAATAACGAATGAGAAACTTTACGCCAAGTGTCAAATTTATTTTGCTTATTTTGAGATTCCAAATCACTGGAATCAATTCAAATTATATATGTAAGAAAAAGTTTCGTTCCCTACCGGGCGGAGAACGGGTACGCAGCTAGTAGTTTAATAAATCTGTCGTTTATTTCTTGATGTACATTGTAACTTAGACGACATAATTTCTAAAGGAAAAAAAAACCTATGTCCTCTCTCTCTCTCTTCTGCCCCTCACCAGCATTATTCTAAAATCAGACAGTAACCAGGTTTGGCCTGAGTTTCAGGCTTTTTGATTCAGTTTTGGCCCTCAGTATTTTTCTTCATTTTCTCTGGCTTTTTTAATAGTTTTATTAAAAACTAGAAATTTTCTTCAATTATTACCAATTTTGTAAAATAAGTTCATGTTCCAATATGCTGCACGAGGCTCAACAACCTTAGAGCATTTGATTTGAAATAATGCATCTGATCTTTTTCTAAAAAACTACATAAGTTTTACATATATGTTCCATTTTGATAGTAAAAAAGCATTTCGAAAGAAGTGCACTTTCAATTACAAAAGGAAGTAAAAATTTGCTTTTGATTGAAGCCTGTGGGTAAATGTGTGATTCATTAAAAAATTTTTTGTATTTAAGACATCTTAGATCTAAAATCAACTTTAACATGTGTAAACTATTGATTTGTTTTACTTGTCACTGTATTAAACTGCTCTGTGAAAATTTTTCTTCACTTATTTGGTTGGGTGAATGCATAATTTCCCTATCAAATTTTTGACACTGGATAAATTTGCTGCTGCTTTGTAAAATTTTTGTGCTTATATATATGATATGCTAGTTATCTAAAATTAATTTTTACACATGACTGTAGACTGCTCCTGAACTTTTGTTTCAGTTATAATGTTTGAGATACACTATATTAACCATGCATGAATCGTGCATTTCGGTTGAATGCATAATATTTTTAATTTTGCAGATGCAATTTAATATAGATGACAATGTTGGTTGTAAGTCGTCTGCAACATTTTGACTTTGTATAGTTTATCTAATGCACTGCACATCACAGCGTTGATCTGCTTCCTGACAAATTTTGGGTAAATGCATAAACTGCAGATTTTTGCAGTTTAGTTGTTTTTTTACTTCACCTTAAGTTAATTTTCATACATAATGCCAATGTTGATCTAAAGAAACTCTCATATATGTATACCGTTAGCTATTTTTTCTAATGTATTAAAGTGGAACTCCGATCTATCGTTCCCGCATTCATCGTTTTCCTTTATTGATGGTTTTATTCCTATGGTCCCTGCACAAGTTGTATTTAAATAACCTTAACGAAATCTGCGTTTATTGTTTGCCAAAAAGTCTTTTACATACAAACTTAATTATTTTCTGGTATGATTTCTTGGGTTGATGATGATGTAGATGAAGAGTTGTTACAAATCATGTAGCAGAGCATGTGGTATGAAATTTAGTGATTATATTTCCTTTGATATAGACGTAGTGAGGTATCTTAAGAATGAAAGAAATGTGTAGTGATAAAAAAAAAAATAATAATGGTGGAGAATAATATCTGTGCTGATGAAACCTAGCCTACACTAGTGCCAAGATTATCAGATGTAATTACAGTATTTGAAATTGTATGAACTTTTATGTACAAACATGAAAACACAGAAAAGGCAAGAAAAATACTGTAAATCTTTAAAATTTTCGTTTAATTAAAAAAAAATATGGAAAAACCTAGTGTAAAATTACTGACTTATTACTAAATATCACTTTATTTTCTACAACTCCAATTTGTTTCTTTTACCATTTGGTAACAAATTAATATTTTTGGTATGTATACATTGTGTGAATTCATAAACATTGTTTTCTTCATATTTTGACTAACCCTCATGCGTTGTTTTTTTTTTTTTTACTACATACCCCTTGAAAAAGATAGATTGAGGTTATACTGTATATATTACTGTGAAACTAAGTTTCCAGTCTGTTTTGTTTCAGAGCCATGCCATTCAAAAATATGAAGGTCCTAGGTAATTCACATTTTTAAACGGTGCTTTCTCTTAGATTTTATTTTTCTGTAAAAATTGCCTAGTTCAGTCCCTCATATCAGGGGCCGATGCAGATGAAAATCACTTCACAAAAATAAAATTGATTAAAATGGTCTTTCATTGGCATTTTACCCTACATTTTAGTCTGTTTTGTCAGTTATTTTAACAAAAAAGTTACGTTTATTAAAAATTTGGTATGAAAATTAACAAAAATTGAACCCTGGAAAAAATCCCTGGATCGACCCTTAACGGTGTTATTCGAAAAAATCATGTGATTTTGGTACATAATTACAAATAAACTAATTATGCCAGGCACTTCAAAATTTTGAAACTCTCTCTTTACAAGCTGTATTACATACTGCGAAGACTGGCCAATCTGTATCAGTTTCAATACTTTGAGAAAAAAATTCTTAAAAATCGGACATTTTCGCAAAGTGTGTCACTTCGAAAAATCTTGCAGCTCAGATCCATGTTGAAGAATTTTTTCTGAAAATTTCACAAAAGCCACAGCGTTTTCGCTTATCGCAGTGTGTAAAACAGCTTATGAAGAACCCTCTGGAATTTTTTGGAGACCCTGGTGCTATTAGTTTATTCCAATTTGTGTACCAAGACTAAAATCAGAGTTCTTTTTTTTCGAAGAACAGCCTTAATATTGTGAGGCCTGTGGCGGCTGCCCTTCCTTTTCTGCTACTGTGATTTCCCCTGGTTATGTGAGCACATAATTTTTCACATGATTATTTCTATTTAATTTTCTTTCCATCATGTTAAGCTTAACATAACCTGAATGAAATTTTTAGGTTTTCATGTTCAGGGGACTGAATTTAATAAATAAAAAGCTCTTTCAGGTATTCAGTTTAGAAACTTGCTTAGATTTATACCTTTTAAAAATACATAATAATTCCTGTTTACCCTTCGTTTTCATTTACAAGGTTTTGTATCATTCAAAAATACTACTTCATATCCTCACCCCCCTCCCCCCAATTTTTATTACAAGGTATTACCCATTTGTAGGAAAACTTGACTATTCCCCCCCCCCCCCACACACACACACCACTAAGTGAAACATCTATTTTCATGCTTCTGATTGTAAATTGAAATATAGATACCTGATTATTACATTCTAATGTTTGTTTATTTAATTTGTTTTTCTGGAAAAAAAAACATTTAGAGATAATTTGGGAAAAAAATATTTTGCAACACCACTTCCTTCTCTATTTTCATCTAAGTTGCTATGTTGAGGACACAAATATTTAGAGACCTAGTGTAACTGCCACCTTTTTCCTTCCTATGTGATTGGTCTTGAAAATAATTATCATAATTTGGCCCTAATTGCACTTTTCATTCTTATGTGAGAATTTATAATTATTCTTTCTACCTGTGCGAAGAACATTTTTTTCAACTAAATGGATTTTTTGTACCACCCAAAATTATCCTATTAATAGTGCTTATAATGCTTGAGAAAATATTTTGAATGATATTTTTTATGTATCATGTACTGCTCTTTTATGTGTATTTATATTTGTTGGCCACTACTGTACTTGTGATGGTGTATATGAACCTTTGTAAAATAAATTTTTACTTCTGTAATATTTTGTAATGTGTACCAATAAAAAAATGTAATATATTGTTTGTTTTTGATATGTTAATTTTCCACATTAAAAAAAAAGAGGAATTTCATGGACCTAAATGTGTTCTTCAGGAGTATAATTTTTCTGTTATTTGCATCAGTATTTTTTTATATTTATATATAATGCCAAGTACATAGCTTACTTATTAATAAATAAAAATAGTATATTATGAAAGAGCTCAGTTAAAGTCTAATGATTTTAAATAAGTTTAATTTGGTTAAATATGCAATAAATTCAAGCATATCTTCCCCTTAAGTGTTTATTTTTTTAATAAATATATATTTTTAAAAAATGCTAATTTTCCTTAAAGCGGGGGGGGGGGATATATACATTATGCAGTTTACTATAGACGATATACTCAAAAAGGGAAAATAAGTTAGTTAAATATTTATCAGATTTGATGTTTCCTAGTGATTCTGTAAAAGCCTTAGAGGACTAAGCAAGAAAATTCTGAAAGAGACAAAAACTATAAAATCAAGTACTCCTTTTCATGCAAACGCCCTAAAAATACATTGCTTTCCTTTAAAAGCGATCCGAGTATAGAAATGTATAGCCAAAAAAGCAACGGTACAGGGGCCCGCAAAAGTTTTAAATTGCGCCGCCACATTTGGCTACTTATCGCTAATCCATTTCCCCTCCTAAAGAACGGACCCTCGCCAAGCTTCGTCAACCGGTTTCGCCTGTACGTTTTTTCCCCTGCATAACACATTGATACCTGGACTGCCTCCGCTCGCGTTTTACATTACGCCTACGGAAGTTTCCGATCTTTTTCAGTGGATAATCTTTGACGTAAATTTCTTGAAGTTCCACAAGTGTAGGAGGTTGCCAGAATTTGGCGCCTTCATCGGCAGGCACAGTTCTTTAGGGCTGCAACACCATCAGTAAAGAATTTTTTGCAATACTTTAGCTTGTGCAATCATAAGTCGAAAAAGAATCTATTCTAAAAACATGTAAGAAAAATAAGAATTTTGCAACACACAAGAAAGCATACCACAATCTGTATTGTAAACCACAGTTGAAAACTGAATATTAAAAGGAGAAATAAGTGTTATTAAATATTTATAAAGTTCAAAATTATTTATGGCATTGGAGATACTGGATAAAGACTTATCGGAATTTTTCCAGTAATAACAGCAGATTTTGTTGATGTAAAAATCTAATAAAATAAACAAAAGGATAGAAAATTCAAAACTACATTAAAGGACTATAAACTATAAAACATAAAAAATGTAAATAATGCAATGACTCTGCACAGTGCTTATAATTAAACTTCCCCTGAAAACAGCAGTCTAATGTGCTCAAAAACTACTAAACAAATATTGAAATTGTGTGTTTATTTTTTGAATGATCCATTTCCAGTGTTAAATTTGACTTTTTTTTCAGTTAAAAAATATATCCCTGTTTTATGTATCACTTTATCAAGAACTTTCAAAGGTAATTTTCACCAAGTCCCGGACATATTATAGATAGAACTTTAATAGTATATAGCCAGATATCTAGCAGAGTAGTACGATATCCGGTAAATAAATAAAACATAATTAAAACATGTTCAATGAAGTTTTAAAAAAGTTCTAAAGCCAATTAAAAAAAGGAACTATAATCTAAAAAACCATATAATAATTCGTAGTACTATCTCATAATTGTAAAAATGTTAATATGCGTATGTGCACATAACACACCACAAACATTGCAACTTTAAATCAGAATGAATTATTAGAGACATACTTTCAAGAGAATTAAAGAAAACACCGTATTTACCCGCTTATAAGTCGAGAAATTTTGGACAAAAAAAAAGACTTTTAAATGAGGGGGTCGACTTATACGAGGGTCCTTAATTTTTAATGTCTTTTTTTTTAATTAGAATTCAAAAATACCCTTTTAAAAGACAATTGTTCCCTTCCCGCATTCCATAAAGCAATGACGTCGTTTCAGGTTGATTTTCATACCAGGAAGAATGTAGCGTAAGGTGACCAAACGTCCCCATTTTCAGGACGTTTTTCAAATTGTCCCCAGAATGTAAAAATGGAACTGGGGACAATTTTTTAATTTTTGCATTGTTTTTCAATTAAATTACTGTTAATTATTGCATTAATTATAAATGTCCCCAGTTTTGTTGTCAGAATCGGGGACATGTCCCCGATTCTGACTACAAAAATCTGGTCACCTTAATGTAGCGATACAGATTGAAAACGTGTATCATGTTGCTGTTGTTGTGGGATTACGGACAATTAGCTATATGTGGGCTCTAGGCCGAAGGGTAGGGTGCCCCGTGGATGTCTTTCTAAGGGATCTTAACCCAATACATATATCATGATGAGCCGATGACGACTAAAGAATTTTGTGAATTGTTTGACGAGTCCGATTCTGAATCGGATCTTGAATCAGTTTAACTTTGTATATTAATACTTTACCCTATCATACTATCAATAGTGTCCTATTATTATTATTCATTATTTTCAGTTTAATTTTGTATACTACTTTTGCATATTATTATCTTTATTATTGTATATTTAGTACTTCTTTTTTTTCAGATGATTTTGAATAAATGTATTTTTTTTAAATTAAAGTTTCTCAATAAGGTGGAAAGTGGTGTGTCGATTTATACACAGGATTTTAAAAAAATCAAATTTCTTAATCAGAAAAGTGGAGGTCGACTTATATGCGGGATCGACGTATACATGGGTAAATATGGTATTAATTTTCAACATTATGATGCTATTACAAAATTAATGAAAATACACACTTCCATAAAAATAAATTTTCACTTCAATTTTCAATATAAATAAGTATGATTTAATTCGAAAAGAAACCTAATAACTTTCTTAACTTTAATAAGAATTCCTAGTTCTGGTATAAAATGTTATGTTATTTGAGTATAACCTAACAGTTTTTCTTTTATACAAATCCTGTTTATTCATGAGTTCATCTGTATTTAAGAAAGCAAGAGCACATAAAGAGATAAGATTCAAGCCACAAAATACACTTGAGCTGGCCCATAAATTACTGTACTGATGCTCAATTGATCAAGCAATTACCAATTTAAATTCACTGTAAATATAAAAAGAGCTAATTAGTAAAAGGATAATTGTTGTCAAAACATGCAAAATGGCTAAAATGTAAAATCTTCCTTATACAAAATATTACTTTTAAGAAACAAGAAAACACAAAATTTATTGCAGCTGGGAGTAAAGAAGTTAACTGATTACAAAACAGAAATCAAATTCAAGAAAAAATTCAAATAACAATAAGAATTAAATTTTATGCTGCATTTAAACATGGGTATATATACCCATGTTTAAATGCAGCATAAAATTTAATGCATATACGCAATCAGGCTTAAAGTTAAATGAAAACTATGAATATAATAATGTTTAGCGTATTAAAATTTGCAAATTTAATAACATACCAACCATAATACTGTAAATAGGAAGGTACCATATAAAACTTGAAAATGGCTGAACACATGCAACAAGTTATGTATCATGCCAATTGCATGAATCGAGAGATGGCAAAATAGCAAAGAATTTTTTTTATGAAAAAACATATGTAAATATTCGTACTTCTTTGAAAGTTGTAAATATTCTTACTTCAGTGAAAATTTCAACAGGGTGTCTACCAAATTTCTGAAAGTCCATTTCCTGACTTTTGGGCGGTAGAAGGACAAAAGCGTATATAAGTTTCCATTTCCGGGGGGGGGGGGTATTTTAAATGTTATTGTTATTAGAGTTAATATTAATGTTTTAAATATCTGCTGGGAGGCCCGGTCGACAGACTTTCAGCAACCATTCTAATGAAGAGATAAGTCCTCCAAATTGAACACTATCTAATACTTTAAATTCAAAAAATAAAACGAAACTCAAAGAGCGCACACTTTCTAAGAAAAAAAGGGGCCAATTGCTTGTGTTATATGCGAGCATGCATACATAAATATTGAGAAATATTAAGCAATAAAAATAAATACCACGATACTTCTAGAACAAATTTTAGCCACTTTCGTCTTTCTACACTTCAAATCCAGAACACTGAGTTAAAATAAATAAACAATGAATGAAATTCTATTGCAAACCAGGCGGATAATCACGCGCTGACGACAGCGTTTTTACCCTCCCGCCACGATGGATGAGCCCCCATTTTTCCCTCCTTATGCAAACACATGGCTTGATGCTTTCGGTTTCCAGTCTGACAAATAGGAAGGGTTTAAAAAAGGGGATACCGAAAAAAAAATTATTCCTTTGGTGAATTTTCCGGACCCATTATCCAATTTCCCAGTTTTTTCCAGACTTTCCGGACCCATTTTCCAATTTCCCGGCTTTTTCCAGACTTTCCGGATTTTCCGGAGCGGTAGACACCCTGTTCAAGTAACGATCTACATAACCAGGGGCTTGTCCAGGCTGAAATTTGACCCTTCAAAATTTGTTAAATAAATCCGTTCTTTCTCGAAATAATTATTGTACATTTCACTAATGTACACCCATTTTTTTATTATTTGTAATTTTAATATTCAGTTATGTTTTGTGAATTGCTCAGTAATCATAGTAAATTTCCCACACACATACACACAAAAAAAAAATCTTACAAATGAGATCTGGGGAAAAACTGTATAACGCCTGCTCAAACCATTAAATTTAATTTAATTACAGGAAAAATGCTTAGTTTTATTTTTCAAAATAAAAAGGAATTGCATGAAATAGTACGAATCAAAGGAAAGTTCATAGCCTGCATAAAAGCGGGTACATTAGATAATATATTTATATAAATATTACAATTCATATAGGCATTACTGCATATTGGAAGGAAAAGTTTACCTCATGTGCCTTTGATGGGATTTTTCTTTCCTGTAATATTCCTTTCATACATTGAAGAAAATTGGCTAGCAGGCATGTATAATGAGACTGACTTCAAAATTCAAGCCACAAAATACACACCAGCTGGCCGATCCCGTTATAATACTATACTGCTCTTAAATGACAAATCTAAATCGGAAAAAAAAACCGTAAAATTTAATTAAGAAACACACAAAACCATAAACAGAATTGCATTTCAAAAATTATAAAGCCTGAGATTTTTCAGAAGCAAAACGGCCTCAAATTTCTTATGCATATATTTTCATCATAAAATGCACACATTATCAATACTTTTTTAATAAGCTATGTGCATTCAATAAAAAAGTAGTACAATTCAAAAACTTGCAAAAAAAAAAAAAAATTCAAAACAAGCATGAGCTATTTATATCAAATTTATGTGAAGATGCAGAACAAGTTTTAACTACTTAATATTGCAGTAATGTATTTTTTTTTAAATCCCATACAATATTAAAATTAGTGTGTAAATGGCATAACATAATTGTTACGTCCTAAAATGCAACTGCTTGGGCGATAACACGCCAAGACTAGAACGCCTCCTGTGTTTACATACTTTCTCCCTATCTTTTTTCTTCGCTTTGGATTTCGTGCTGTATGATCAGCAGATTTGTAGGGGCAATAGAAGCCCAGTTAATTAGTTAAATTGATTAGCTATTGTGCTAAATTAAATGTAAATATGTTTTGATATGTACATACTGTAAATAAAGTTCACTTTAAATATCGACGGACTATTGTAGCACCTTCCATTATGGTCCGTCGAGCCGGAGTGCTAACCAGCTTCCTACGGATATTTAGTTCATATATTGCGAATTATAGTTATTATCGTAGTTATAGGTATTTGTAATTGATCCTGGTTGTAGCTGCAAATATTGGAATATAATCGGTCACCTATGGCTAATAAAGCTCTCGTCGCTTTAAATAGAAAAAAGGACAGTTTACAAGCGAAATCGACTCGCTTAAAAACTTTCGTCGACTCTTATAGACCCTCCTTGGATGTTAACAAAGATGAAATCGAATTGAAATCGAAGTTGGATACAATTCGTGAAATTAAAGACAGCCTTAAAGAATTACAAGATAGTTACTTTCAACTTCCGGAAGCAGTTGACCCTTCGAAGGACTTAGCCGACGTCGAAACAATAGAAATAGAGAACGAAGATTTAGAGGTAAGTCTGAAAATACTTATCTCTAAACTTAAAGTATCTAGTATTGGAAACCATGAAAATAAACTTACTAGTTCAAATGAAATTAAGTATCGTTTGCCTGAGATTCCTCTCCCGACCTTTTCAGGAAAGGTACAGGAATTTCAAAGCTTTAAGGATCAATTTATGTCTATTATTGGAAAAAATGAGCAATTAACCGTTCAGAAGCTATTCTACTTAAAAGCTTCACTCAAAGGTGATGTAAAATTAATAGAAACTCTTGAAGATACATTTGAATCTCTCATTTCTGCTCTGGAAGATAGATATCAAAATAAAAGGGTTGTCGTAGATGCACATATATCGAATATATTAAATTATCCGAAGGTTCAGGAAAATCCAGCTCAATTACGACTATTGTTAGATAATATAAGAGGAAATCTCCGCGCATTAAAACTGCTAAATTTTGAAAGGAATGATTTGGCTGATGTTTTGTTACTTAATATTTTGCTGCAGAAAATTGATCAGGACACCAGAAAGGAATTTGAACTTACTCTTAAAACAAATGATGTGCCAAATTTCGAAACGTTCTTAAATTTTCTGGAAGAACGAACACGTATATTAGAAGGTTTACAGAAAACAAATTATTTTAATTCTAAAGTCTCACAACCTAAATTATCTAATAGTAATTCAAATCAGAAATTTCGTGCTAAAGCATTGTTAATGCATAATTCTAATGTGTCACATGTATGTGTGGTTTGCAATCAAACCCACCCAATCTATCGTTGCGACAGATTCAAAGAATTACCAGTAGCTGAGAGATTTTCTGTAGTAAAAAAGCATTCCTTGTGTATAAAATGTTTAACCCCCTCACATAAAGTGGTAGAATGCAAATTTAAATATAACTGTAAGCTATGTGGCAACCCCCATAATTCACTTTTGCATTACGCATCTAATACAGAAAAAAAGAAAAGTGAATTTTCGGAAGCACGCGAAAATGACTGCAAGCGTTCCGGCGCTTTGGAGGATCAGCCCCTTGAAGAGCCCCCACTATCTGTCTGTGCTAGCACAAGCTGCTCTCCTGATAACCCTCAGACTGTTGTTTTGGCCACAGCTGTGATTTATGTGAAGAATGCAGCTGGAAAGAGACAACCCTTACGGTTTTTGCTAGACTCTGGTAGTATGGTGAATGTTTTATGCAGAGACACCGCCAATTTGCTGAGTTTGAAACAAGAAAAAATAAATATGCCAATCGCAGGATTAAATGGAACTGTTGTTACTACTAACTAAAACTAAGTATCAGGTAAATCGAACTTACCTGCTAAGAAGGTCTCGGGTGCGAAACTCTGCTGGGTAATCACTTTGTCTTCCTAAAAATGCGCCGAAAACCAACAAATTTCACAAGCGACTAAATTACGACTAAGCTAAAGGGTTCTAAATTATATATTCTTGATTAATATTACATTATCTATTTTTACAATTATTTACAAAGCTATGTACACGCACAGGATATATGAACATAAACGTATCTTAACAAAGCTAAACTAACTCTCTCCTCCCTTCGAGAGGAACTAATAAAAAAAAAAAGTGTTCTCTAAAAAACGTATGAAAAGTTCTCTCTCTTCGCTTTTTGGCCCAGAGATAAGAGTCTCCTGAGGTGGGGCCCTGAAGGGGGTGTCAGATCCAACATCCTCCCACCTTGACGTCCGGCACTTGAGGAGGACGTCAATTTCCTTCTCGAAACCTCTCAGGGGGCTGAATCACTCGGCCTCTTCTTGTCACCACTGGAAGACGGCAAGCTAGGTCCGGGGATTCCCTCTGGCTGCAGTCTGGTACCGGAGCTTCCATCTCCTGGTCTTCGAGACGGGCGACTTCAGGGTCGTCGGAGATCTCTGGGCGGCTGACTGAAGGACTGCTCCTGTTTAGAATAGGACTATCTGGAAATAGAAAACTGTTAGTACAATTATCGTGAATTTCCAACGGGAACAGTCTGGCTACTGGACAAAGAAAAATTCCCTTTTCGGTTTTTATCTTTGCCACACGAACAATATTATCCTTTCCGGGCAAAATTTCTGTTATTCTAGCTAAAGGCCAATGTATGCGTCGTTTATTGATGTCTTCAACCAGAACAATATCACCAACCCCTAATTGCTTGTACTTATTTTCTTTTAAAGCTTGTTGTCTAAGCTGTCCTAAATACTCATTGCGGAATCGATTTCTCAGATCAGATCTAATTCTTTGGCGGTATCTAACTCTTCGATTGAATCTAGTGTGCCAATATCTGGGATTCCTGAGGAAGGCAGTTCTTGCAAAAACATCATAGGTGACAAAGGGGAAGGGTCTCTATTATCTTCCGATATGTAAGTTATAGGACGAGAGTTGATCACTTGTTCACAGTCACATAAGATGGTGTTCATCTCTTCGTAGCTCAAGGATGCTCGACCTAAAACTCGTCTAAGAATTTCTTTAATCATTCTCACAAGTCTCTCCCACCAACCACCCCACCACGCAGCAGTGGGTGGATTGAATTTCCATCGTATTCTGTGGGTAGAGGCTATTTCACTCACTGCATTCCAATCTACTTCAGTAAGAGCTCGGTTGGTTCCTACGAAGTTTGTCCCGTTATCGGAATATACTACATAAGGTCTTCCACGGCGTGCGATGAATCGGCGGAAGGATTGAATAAAAGTCTCGGTGGATAGCGAACTAACTAATTCGAGGTGAATAGCGCGGTATATGGCGCACGTAAACAAAACTATCCAGGATTTAGAACCATCAGAGAGATGTAGAGGACCGGCCAAATCTACTCCAATCACTTCGAAAACTTTTCCTTCTCTAACTCGGTCTTCAGGTGGAATGCCCGGTTCAACTTCTATTCTAGAGACATCAAATCTTTTACATCTCACGCACTTTCTTATAACATTTCGGATAGTTTTTCTTGACTTCAATATCCACGTGTTTTCTCGGAGATGCGCCATTAATACGCCGACTCCCGCATGCTTCAACTCTAAATGCTTCTCGTAAATCATTCTCTTCACAACGGTATGGTTAGATGGCAAAATGACTGGGTAAAGAAAGTTCTCTACATCTTCCCGATTAATAATACTTGTTTTGGCTCTAAGAAGCCCATCCTGATCTTCAATTGGTCTTAAAGCACGAATCATAGGGTCTTTAGTTCCTGTGAACGCTTCCTTCTGAATTATCCAATAAAGCATTTTTTCAGCTCTTTCAAACTCATCTACTGTAATCTCAGGTGCCATATTTTTTTCAGGCTTCTTCAAATTATGGTAAAATCTGAAAATCCAGGCTATCATTCTTACTATTTTTCTAAAGGACGAAAAATATCGGTAATACCAATCTGATTTGTCTTCTTGGTCCAATAGAGTTAAGATCGTTTTTCTTTTCTCTTTGTTCAACAATTCTTCATCGGGTTGTTCTTCAGTTTGGGGCCATTCGTCTTCTGATAAGTACAGCCAAGGTGGGCCCTCCCACCATCTAGATTTCTCCAGTTGTTCAAAAGAGCACCCTCTAGATGGGAGGTCCGCTGGATTCAATCTTCCTGGGACATGTCTCCAGTCAGATATTTCAGTAATGGCTCTGATCTCTTGCACTCTATTGTGCACAAACGTTCCCCAAGCTTGATCTCTTCTTATCCAACCTAACGCTGTCGTTGAATCACTCCAAAATATGGTAGTACAACTTTCCAAGTTCAAATCTGATCGTATGGTCTTAGAAAGTCTGGCTCCAATTAAGCACGAGAGCAGCTCCAGGCGAGTTATGGTCATTTCTTTGATGGGAGCTACCCTACTTCTTGCATTGACTAACTGAACTTTTATTTCTCCCTTTGTCTTCGCTCTAATGTAGGCACAAGTCGCGTATGCGCGCTTACTAGCATCTGAAAATATATGGAGTGATAGAGAATCTTCATTGTCGCAATCGATGTTTAGACATCGGGGTACTTCTATTTGATGAAGCAAATGTAATTGATTCAACCAACCATTGAACTGCTTATTTAGATCTATGGGGAGCTCTTCATCCCACTTAACTTTCTGAATCCATGTCTCTTGTAAAATCATCTTAGGGATTAATGTCACGGGGGGCGTGAAACCTATAGGATCGAAAATTTTCTGAGTCGCTGATAGGATCTTTCTCTTGGTATAGGGTTCCCTTATCTTAAAGGTTTCTTCTACCTTACAACTTAAACTATCCTTTTCTAAATTCCACATTAAACCTAATACAGGTACTGTTTCTGTTTGACTTTCTGCCTCGTCGACTATTACAATAGGCAAATTTGATCGCCAACATCTTAAATTGAAGTGGGCAGACGCTAAAATCGCTTTTGATGCTGCGATGAATTTTTCTACTTCTTCAACACTGTCTAAGCTAACCAATAAATTATCAATATAAAATGTTTCCTTTAAAATTTGAGCAGTCTTTACAAAATTTTCTGAAACTGTATCTAACAAATGATTGAGCGTTGCCGCTAACAGGAAAGACTAGATGTTAGTCCAAAAACTACTCTATTACGTCGGTAAATTTTCAACTTCTTCTCCGCGTCAAACCACAAAAATCTCAGAAAATCGCGATCTTCCTCTCTTATTTTAATCTGACGAAAAGCCTTTTCTATGTCGGAGGATTTTCCAATGCGATACTTTCGAAAGCGATTTAATATGCTGGGGATAATCTCTACTAAATTTGGACCCTTGGTCAAACAATCATTAAGTGAAGGGGAATTTTTAGTATGCGCTGAGGCATTAAAAACTAGTCGGATTTTCGTTGTTTCACTTGATTCTTTAATTACAGGGCGATGCGGTAAAAAATGTACTCCGTGCTCTCTTTCTTCGGTAACTACTTCAATAATGTTGTTAGCTTCCCAATAATCAAATATGTCCTCGTATTCTTGTCGTTTGTTAATATTAATTAGGTTCGCTTCGGTTCGGTATAGTGACTTTTCTACCATGACCCTATTACTCAACAAAATGGAATTATCAACAGTCCAAGGTAGGGATACTACATATCTTCCGCTACTATCTCTCTTTACGGTATCTAAAAAATGTTTTTGAGTCTCTTCTTCTAACATATCCTTGGTTTTGTTTTCTTCACTGGAGATCCCTAGGGTGTCTAAGCGCCATAGGTCTGACAATTTTGCATCTGAAACGTGCAATGACAAGGAAAGGACGGATAACGAATGCTCTAAACTTGTGTTTTCACCTTTCGTTCTTCCCATCAAAGTAAAACCCAACTCAGTTTCAAAAGCTGCTATTCCAGTTCCTGGAAGATTTACAATATTTTTTGTGAACATGCGTGAAGTAGTATCGGCTCCCAACAATAGATGAATTTCTTCGGGACATTCCTCATACAAACAGCGGTCTTCGTTTTGAGAAACGTCGCTTATAGTTATGCCTTTCTTTTCGAGGACTTCCAAGATTTTCTTATCTTTTAGCCTTGGGACCGCGCTACATATCTTTTGTTGGTCTAACGCTTCAATTTCACAATCATACTTTCCGGCTAAGCTGCTCAGATTGAATCGATAACGATTGTGAGTTTCTAAAATTTCAACACCACCGAAAAGTCCATGCCTAACCTTTTCAGTTTTGAACGGCTTTAATTTTAACCTCTTCGCTGCATATTTACTAACATAAGTATTCTGACTTCCTGTATCAATGAGTACTCTCAAATGACCCATCACACCATTGCCTGATACTCCAACAATTAAAGTCTGTAAATAAACTTCTGAACCACTGGAATAATTCGAAAGAGTTAATGGTTTTTCCGATGGTTTATCGTGTGTGGTCATCTCTACTTTAGCCTGGGCATTTTTAGTCTGGTTACACATAATATCAAAATGGCGATAACCACACCGTGAACATTCAACCTTTACGTCACAGTCTTTGCTGTAATGATTTCTCTTTTGTAAGCACCGGAAACAAATGCCTTTTTTCCGCAAGATTTTAATTTTTTCATCGTTGTTTAAATTTTGGCCCGATTTACAAAATTGGCTGCTGTGCGATTCTTTATCGCAAAAACAACAGGTCTGCCTTTTCTCACTCAAATCAGTAGCAACAAGATCCGAAGCTGAAAAGGACTTTTCTTGCTTATACGCTCTTTTATCATATCTGTTTATTTTAGATGGTGCAGACACGTCATTATGTCTAAATGGAGAGTCCGTGGCATTCTTAATTATGTCGGCTCGTTCTCGGGACTGAAGTGACTCAGCTATGAACTCTAATAATTTTTCGACATCAGAATACGCGTCTTCATTTGTTTTTTTTTTTTGTCGATCTCTAACAGTAGGTCTTTGGGCAGAGCTTTTAGTATAGTTGTACACAAAACGCTCGAAAGCTTATCTAGTGATTGACCGAGATTTTCTAAACTTCTTAATTCAATAGAAATTTTACCATAAAATTTCCTGAAAGCATGCACATCATTTGAATTCCGTAAGGGTTTAATATCAAGAATGTTGCTCATGTGTGTATGTATAAGTAAGTCGGTTCTAGCAAATCTGTCCTTCAATAGTTTTATTGCAGTATCGTACATGGAGGCGGATATGGGTAAACCTTCTACAGTTCTTAGAGCACTTCCGCTCAAACAGGACTTTAAATAATTGAATTTGTCAACTTTGTCTAACGATTCGTTTGTATGAATCGCTGACTCAAAACTGTTCCAGAAGTTTAACCATTGGCCCAAATCCCCATGAAATTTTACTAAAGAAAGTTTTGGCAGCTTCACGTGAACGTTATTTAGACATTTTGATTCGTTAGTCGCCGTACTATCAAAAGTTTCTGCTGTAGAATTTCGTTCTGAGCCGTTTCCTACCGTTGGAGCTAACTTTTGTTTTATTTCTTTAATTTTCTTGGTGGCGCGAAACTTTCCACGAACCACCTTTTCGCGGTACTCTTCCGCCTTTAGGTACTCCGTTTCGAACTCTTCTGCTTTAAAATATTTTTCTAAAGCTCTATCGATACTAACGAGCGCATCAAAAGTCTGTGTTAGCATTCCTACACCTTCTTCTAATTCTTTAGTATCATTAGTATCCGTTTGCTTTATCGCTTCTTGCAATTCATTTAAAGATCTGGTAACAGCTGACCTAAGAACAGTGCGCTTCTTTTTGAGCGTTGTTTCGTCTTCAGCCATGATATGTCTTATGCCTATATTACTGTTACTAAAATGCACCTCTTTTGTTTTCTAATATCTTTTAAAAGAAATCACCCTACAGAACACGCAATACCGGCAAGGGATGCCATAAAAATGTTACTACTAACTAAAACTAAGTATCAGGTAAATCGAACTTACCTGCTAAGAAGGTCTCGGGTGCGAAACTCTGCTGGGTAATCACTTTGTCTTCCTAAAAATGCGCCGAAAACCAACAAATTTCACAAACGACTAAATTACGACTAAGCTAAAGGGTTCTAAATTATATATTCTTGATTAATATTACATTATCTATTTTTACAATTATTTACAAAGCTATATACACGCACAGGATATATGAACATAAACGTATCTTAACAAAGCTAAACTAACTCTCTCCTCCCTTCGAGAGGAACTAATTAAAAAAAAAAAAGTGTTCTCTAAAAAACGTATGAAAAGTTCTCTCTCTTCGCTTTTTGGCCCAGTGCCAATATAGATAAGAGTCTCCTGAGGTGGGGCCCTGAAGGGGGTGTCAGATCCAACAACTGTCATTCCGATTAAATCGAAGGTACGCGTTGAAATTTCTAACTCGCCTTACGATTTCGTTAGGGTTTCAGACTTTCTCATTGTACCAAAAATCACAAACATAACGCCCGCAAGGCATTTAAATATTGAATTTAGAAAATTGCCTAGTGGTGTAAATTTAGCAGATCCGGTATTTTATAAACCCGGAAAAATCGATGGTTTACTTGGGGCACAATTATTTTTTGATATATTGAAATCAGAAAAATTGAAACTTAGGGACTCTAGCTTAATTCTTCAAGACAGTGTTTTCGGTTTTATCGTTAGCGGCTCAAATGACATTTCAACCGAGACCAGCGATTATTATTGTGGGTTATTACAGGAATCTGATAGCATTGACGACTCACTTAAAAGGTTTTTTTGAAATTGAAACAATTGATGAGTCTATACCTATTTTAAGTGACGAAGAGAAGGAATGCGAAAGGCATTTTATAGAAACGCATTACAGAATGGCAGATGGACGATATATGGTTCAAATGCCCTTGAAAACGGACGAGGTTTTGGGGGATTCAAGAGAAATAGCCGCTGCTCGATTAGAATCGCTATGGAAAAGGTTAAATCGAGATCCTAACTTGCAGTCCCTATACACAGAATTTATGAAAGAATATCGGGAATTGGGGCATATGGTGGAAGCTCCCAACGATCGAGAACCAGATGTTAGCTACTATTTTCCTCATCACGGAATCTATCGTCCGAATAATACATCAACGAAGTTAAGAGTAGTGTTTAACGGTTCTGCTAAAACATCTACTGGTGTTTCTTTAAATCAGCTCCAGAAAAATGGGAAAATACCCCAGCAAGATCTGTTTTCAATAATGCTTCGTTTCAGAAAACATGCGTATGCCTTTACAGCAGATATTAGAATGATGTACCGCCAAATTCTAATTCATCCATCGCAAAGAGATTTACTTCGAATTTTATGGAAGGAAGGCGAATCCCAACCAGTTAAAGCATACCAACCTTGCACTATTACTTATGGCACAACAAACGCCCCTTATCTAGCAACAAGAACATTGAAACAGCTGTTTGATGATGAAGAAGAATCATTTCCTGAAGCAGCGGCTGTTGGACGAGAAGATTTCTACATAGACGATATCCTTACGGGATCTAGTGATTTAGAAGGTGCAAAGAATTTACAAGACCAGTTAGTTCAGTTACTAGAGCGCGGAAAAATGTATCTTCATAAATGGAGTTCAAATAATGTCGATCTCCTCCGCAGTATTTCAAGTAATGAAAATTATGCTTTCGATGACTCGAACCAAGTGAAATCTGCTAAGGCTTTAGGAGTGCTGTGGAACCCTCAAGACGACTGTTTTACCTTTAAGGTAAAGATTCAACAACAAGGGACATACACTAAAAGAACTGTTCTCTCGGACATTTCGAAGATCTTTGACCCTTTAGGTTTGATTGGTCCAGTTTTGACTAGAGCTAAGGTGTTCATGCAATGCCTCTGGCTTCTACATTTGAATTGGGATTCACCTCTACCGGAAGACGTTAAAGGAAAATGGTTAGAATTCGTGTCTCAACTTAAGAGTATTGAAAATCTTAGCATACCAAGATATTTTCCTAATGATGACAGTATTATTTTACACGGATTTGCGGATGCATCAAGCATAGCCTTTGGAGCTGCTATTTATGCTCAGTGGAAGCAAGCAAATGGAACAAGTTATGTTCACCTTCTTTGCAGCAAATCAAGAGTTGCACCAATTAAGCCGGTTTCAATTCCTCGTCTTGAGCTTCTTGCGGCACATCTACTGTCGCATCTTACTCGAAAGGTAGTTAAAGCCTTAAATATTAAGGTCTGTACGACAGTTCTATGGACGGATTCAACTATCGTTCTCGCATGGTTGAAAAGGTCGCCTCATGAGTTGAAAACATTTGTCGGCAATCGAGTTTCGACGATTCAAGAACTGACAAAGGACTATCAGTGGAGACATGTGCCTTCAGCTGACAATCCTGCCGATCTCGTTTCGCGAGGTCTTGCTCCTGATCAGATGCAGACCCAAGACTTGTGGTGGAAAGGTCCAGCCTTTCTCTCAAACTTCACGGATTCGCAAGAAGATTATAATTTAGAATGCGTCACAGACACTAGTGAATATAACTGTGAACTTAAAAAACCAATGAACATTAGCTTAGCTTCTACTGTGGATAATCCAGTGTTATCAGATCTTATTTCTTTTACTAATAACTATATGAAATTAATAAGAATTATTAGTTTTCTTTATAGGTTCATCGAAAATTGTAGAAAAGGAAATCTTACAGGTCCCATTTCCAGTAAGGAGCTGTTAAGGGCAGAACAGACTGTTCTGAGAAGGGTCCAAAAGGGCAGTTTTAATAAAGAGTATAACGTAATAAAAGAAGGGAAACCTCTTCCAGGTAAAAGTTCTTTGAAAACCTTAAATCCTTTTATTGACTAGAACGGGTTACTTAGAGTCGGTGGTCGACTTCAAAATTCAAGGGTTAGTTTTGATCAAAAACATCAAATTATTCTTCCGGCAAAAAATAAGGTAACTTGTTTAATCTTAGAATTTTATCACAAAAAATATCTTCATTTTGGCCCACAATCACTTTTGTTCTACACTAGACAAAAATTTTGGCCTATTAATGGAAGGAATTTGACTCGAAAAATTGTTCATAATTGTGTCATATGCGTTAAAAACAGACCAGTTACTGTAGATCAGCTAATGGGAAACCCCCCTCCTGAAAGAGTTACTGCTAGTCCTCCCTTTACAAACACTGGGGTTGATTTTGCAGGCCCATTCTATATTAAATATAGAAACCAAAGAAAGGGGATTCTTCATAAAGTTTACATCGCAATTTTTGTTTGCATGGTCACAAAGGCTGTTCACATAGAAATGGTAAGTGACGAGTTGCATAATGGCTTAACTGGGGGCTATTTTGGCATACTGAAGACCTTGCAGAAAGTTTGCGAGAGCTTCTACTGGGCTAGGGCTTGAGGCGATGTTAAAAAGTGGTGTCAAGTTGTGATGCCTGTGCTGCCCGAAATGAAGAAATGAAGCCATGGAAAACTACATCATTATAATGTAGGAGCCCCTTTTGAAAGAATTGTCCTCAACATCTTGGGACCTATTTCACGAACGGCAGATGGCAACAAGTACATCTGAGTTGTCATTGATTACTTCTTTAAATGGCCCGAAGTGTATCCTAATCCCAATCAGGAAGCTACGACTGTAACAGAGGTATTGGTGCAGCTATGGATTTCCAGGTATGGAACCCTCTGCAACTTCATTTTGACCAAGGAACGAACTTTACCTCTGCAGTTTTTAAAAGAGTATGTCAATTTCTCAGAATCAACAAAACCCAGACACCTTTACACCCACAATCTGATGGCATGGTGGTGAGGTTTAAACGCACTATTTTGAACAACCTCTCGCTCCTGGTATCTAGAAATCAAGAGGACTGGGACAAGAAACTTTCTCTCTTCCTTCTGGCCTATTGGAGTGCCGTCCATGAGACTACAAGCTTCACACGTTCCCAGATGCTATTAGAAAGAGATATTTGTCTTCCCGCTGATCTAGCATTTGGCCACCCTCCAGATATGCCTTCATCGCCAGAGGAATACATGGAAAATCTTTGGGCACAGTTTGAAGACATGGATCATTTTGCTTGAGAGCGAATCAACCTGAACACGGAGAAGATGAAGATTTGCTATGACACGAATGCTACAGGACATGAGTTCAATGTAGGTGATAGATTTTTGCTATGGAATCCTACTCGACGGAGAGGCCTGTCATCCAAGCTGCAATCGCTGTGGGACAATGCTTACACAGTCCTAAAAAGACTGAGCTTTTGACGCAGGTGGATATGATCTTTTCATCTGCTTTTGCCTTGATAGATTCCTTTGTTTTGTTTTTGAAGTGATCATCTGCTAGGCAAGCCACCACTAAAAGACTGGGTTTTTTTTTTTAAACGTTAGAACCTGCCGGACACTATTCTATTAAATAGAACAATGTTTCTGGTTTTAGTATTATAATGAAATTGCAAACTTTAATTCACCAGAATTGAATGGCAAGCAAACCCACCCCGAAACAGATTACGCAATGCAAAAGAAACTGCGAGTACAAAGCGGTGGCGGACGAAAAGATCGTATCCATCTGCCTCAAAAGTGGACACACATCTTTGGAATTTGATGCAGTGAATATAAAAATATAAAATCTTCTATGTTTAAAATAAATAAAAACTTAGTGAAAAAAACACGCATAAAATGTCTTGAAATCTTCATTATGATTGGTGGTACCATCTATTTGCATTTTGAGGAGATACAAAAAAGAAAAAAAATTTTTTGGTTAGTTCCAATTTATTATTTTTTGGAAGTCCAAATTTTGTCCGGATTATAGAAATTCCGGATTTGAGAGGTTCTACTGTAATAGAGATAATAAACGTATACACATTAATAAACACAAATATACTACAAGCATGTATCTTAATACGGCATAAGGGCTGAGTAAAAAAGAGTTGAGGAAAGAGGAAGAGAAGAGAGACAATTAAATTCTACACACAAACGGAGCTAGACAGAGAACAAATCACACTAGAGTTTCACCCGGAAAGAACGACCTAGTAGTGATAACAATTTCAATGGGTTAAGCTTTTGAAGCCTGCTTAGAAAGGACTACAGTACTTCCAAGAAATTCTTCCACCTTTCCTATACGTTCAAAACGGGTGTACTTTTGTATGAACAGGAAATGTCCGAAAACCAGATAAATAAAATTAGCCATAGTAATAGTATCCCTGCACTATGTACATCAATCATAAGGTATCCCACATCAAGTACTCATCAGTACAGAATCCGAGACGTGCAGCTCACAAGGCGCGCACAAAGACTATTTATGTTTAAATTATATGTACTAATTCTCTGCCGGTGGTCGAAATTCTACCGTAAAGCATCAAATTTTTTAACTTGAGCGTGAATAAAGTTCTACTATCAAGGAGTATGTCTCAAGATTCCACAACCAATGAAACCTACTAAAATGACCACCTTTGCTAAGAGACCATCTGTCTATAGTGACCACTTTTGTACAATTTCACTTTACAACCACCACACTTTTCTGTGAAGACAGTGTTTTTATAAAAACTCTTATTCTATTATATTTTGCTAAATGCAAAGGCAACTCCAACGAGCGGGTCATAGTGGTCATCTCCCTCTACCGATTTAGATTTCACACGTTCCTGTACGATTTCACACATTCTGTTTGCGTTTTAAACAATTTAAGCTAATCTGAAAAGTCTAGTGACCCCCTCCAAAAATTCAGCCTGGAGCCGTCCTCGGCTAAAGGCTCTTTATGTTCGGAGTTATAAAATCTTAACCGTCGAATGATTGAACTCTACTTGCTGAGGCGTACCACTGACCATGAATAAAAACTTGCTGCCTCAATAAGTATGCACTTTTTTCGAGTGATTGTCCTAGAGATTTATTTACTGTCATCGCAAAAGCAGTAATATTTGGAAACTGAGTTTTTTTAAAGGATATGGTAAAAATAGTACCAGAATATAATAATTTTATAAGTGGAATTAAAATTCTTTTATTGCCTGAGGTTCCAGTTCAAACTCCGCAATCAATAGGATTACGATAGATAAACTTGATGTGCATTCTTGTTCAGTTGACTAATGCTTCCTTTGTATTTAAGTTTCTGATTAGTGTAACGATGCAATCAACTTTCAATACTAACATATGTGGTGGCAAACTATGGTATTTTTCAGTTAGCCAGGCGCAAATACCGCTTTTTCGGAGAAATGTTCGGAGAGATTACTTCTGAAACATTGTCGTTCCCGAAAACAAAGCCGGAAATTTTAGTACGTATACAAAATAGCATTTATATACAGAATTTAATATATACAAAAATATCAATATACTAAAAAGAAATTTGTATGCTTATTGGTTACATAATTTGGAATTCGAAAAAACGTGTGGAATTAAATTAAAATACGTAATTAAACTGAACTTCCAAAATATGGAAAGGGATAAACGACTTTATACTGGAAATCGCTTTAGTTTTGTAAGCATTTGGCGCAGATCACAATTATTCCGCAATTTTTCACTTGCTCCCGGCAAACGGAAAATAAATCATTAATAGAGAAAGAATTCAAAAACTATTGGATAGTTATTGATTTCATTGCCATCATAGCAAATTATTTTAACGTAACTATGGTGATATGTTCTCTATTCATCAGATATTCGATTACGTTAGCATTAATAAAAGTTCAATCATCATTTTTAGGTTCTATTATTACGGACTTCAGTATGTTATCTGAGAGTATGTTTTCGGAAATATTTCCATACACTTCATTAATAATATTATTTTCATTCGCTATAATAATATTATTTTCATTGCTGAGGTATTTCTTCAATAATATTTTCGGAGAAAATTTGCTTTAGCATGATGCGTTGCAGGAGATTGTTAAGAAATTATCGAATTGGCGTGTTTCAGTGGAGAGTCTTTTGGATTGCAACCTGCCCTGTTCAGTTCTTTTTTCCACAGCTTTAAAACATGAAATTTACAATACTTTGCGCACTTATCGACCTTCTAAAAAAGTCGCCTAGCACAGGGCTAAAGCACCTTTTAGTCACTGGCGTTTCACCAAACTGGGGAATAATTTCACTTGCAAATTTTGTTGTAATACTATAACCCTATTGCTGAAACTTAGTGTTGTTATTTCAAAATTGACACTACAATGGAACCATCGCCCGATTTGGCGCAAAAGTACATCGTGCCAAATCCTTCTCTAAATTTTTTACGCTGCACTAGCACATTACACGAAAAATTTAACATTCGCACAACCACCTCCATTCGAACTTTAACAGAGCCGAATTTCTCGTTCATCTCCGTTCGTGCTGCAAAAAGGACACAAAGGTTTTCCTTAGCGTATTTATATATACATAGATTTTTAGCTCCCCTTTTAACGACTTTGCAGGCATGCCCTGATTACCGAATAGGCCCATGAGGCCCGTGCCTGTAGTAAAAAAAAAATTAGGGCTTCAAAACTGCAATACTTGTTATTTATACTTGTAGAATGGAATAGGAATAGGTGGGAGGGGGGCCTATAGTATCACAGAGTCCCCCCCCCTGGATTTTTGTATGCAGTGTTTTCCCTTGCTTTTTTGCTCTTTCCAACATGGTAACCATACGTTAAAGTAGTCTTTGCCCCCCCTGGAAAAAATTCTGCCGGCGCCCATGAGTGTTCATTATATAAAATCGTTTGTAATATTTAAATAATTAAAAAAATGTGTTTAAAAAAAAAAGAAAAGAAAATCTGTTTGAGCGGCAGCTGCATTATAAGAATAACGGAAACTTCATTAAAATGAGCAACTATTTTGAAACCTCCTTAATGTAAACAGCAAGAAGAGAAATCAGTTAATTTTTAAAAGTTATCCAAGAAATATGAAAGTTAAAATCACACTAAAATTCCTATACAATTTGCAATATTGTGTTTTAATTATTAATTTTGAATGTTGATGCTACTTACATACATTGGTAAAAAGTGAAATTAATTTGTTACCAATTTGTTGATGATTTGAAAGTGTTGCTGACTCAGCAGTTTAAACCGGCTACATCTGTTTACCGAAAGAGAATCGTCTTCGATTCATTAAGAC
>JAWZYV010018458.1:0-28164 GCA_038373885.1 Cheiracanthium punctorium | reverse complement strand
CAAAGTTTCATTTGATTTTGAATAAAAAATACTCACAAACATGCCTCCCTGGAAAATTGAAGAACAATTTTCCAATGGAATATGCGGATAATTTTTGATGTTGCTGTGTTGTCATGGCAAATCTTGACGGACACAGAGTTCTTTTTTGGAGGAGCTAATTAACAGAAGGAAAGAAAAAAAGAAAATCTGAATTGACACAATGAAAATTTACAATAAAGCGATCTCTTTCCTTTAAGCATTGTGCATGATTTTTATAGCGGCTGATAAATTAAAATTAAACTCATTTCATTTAAAACAACAGATATATAGTAACGGTTTTTTTTTCTTTTCTTCTCCTTTTCTACAGGACCATACATTCTTAAACATCAGGAAGAGGTTTTCGCCTCTTCCTGAGGAGTATATAAGTTATCGCTTGCTGTCAAATTCTTAAAGATGCGGATTTTAGTATTTCAGAAGAATTCAACATTACTTTCAAAAGGTCACGATGTATTATTTAATTTTTTTGTGTACTGTTTGTAAAGCTTAAAGAAATGTTTCTTACCCACATTTAGAGATGCTCAATCTTGCAATTATTGTGGGCGTAAACACCAGGAGAAAGTTCCCGCCTACAATGTGCATCCGCTTGTTCTCTTAGAACAGTTCCGTTTAAAAACACTGAGCTTAAAAAAAAAAAAAAAAAAAATAAAAAAAAAAAAAAAAAAAATTCATGCCCTGACAGCAATCTAGCTGATTCTTATTAATGACCTCCTGAATCTGAATATGACTTCCAGTTTGCCCCATCACTTACCATTTACGAGGGATACCACCCATTTTTTATCACTTTTCAGTAACTTTTCATGATGTATTTTATAAGTAGAGGGAGAACATATTTTAGAGATGCTCGATCTTGCAATTAATGTGGGCGTAAACACCAGGAGAAAGTTCCCGCCTAGAAAGTGCATCCGCATGCTATCCCTGCTCCACCCATAAATTTAGAACTATAATCTAATTGTAATAGAGAGTAAAATCTAATAAATAGCATTATAGATGTAATTTATATAATAAAATACTTTATCTGTTAGTAGCTTTCCTCTTATATCCTGAAGAAATTTCTCGTACCACTGACGAAGAGCATTCTGACAACATGTTCGCATTGCACTTCCCTAAAAATCTCCTCATTTAGCCAGGTACCCCAGCGCATAATCACTGGCAAGGCGGGGGGGCGGGGAAAGCAAGACCTTGAGCTGTAGACTTAAGACATTCTTTCCAAAGATTGAAAAGTAAAAAGGCAGGTTGTCTAGATTTAAGAGTCTGTGTATGTCCTTCTACCGGTGCTGATGAAGGTACCTATTTTTTCGATCGAAACACGTGTACACTTTGATAAGTAGAGGAGAGGGGGGGGGTATTATGGAATACCATTGGCATTTCTAACTCTCCCTTTACAGGTTTTTGAATAAAATCTCCAAAATCGTCATGAATACATACTATAACTAATGGTATTGTTCTTATAGGAAAAAATATATATTTTTTAAAAATGTACGAATGGATTATAATATGGAATATGTTGTTTAAACCGTTGAAAAACTATCTATACTTCATAAAAGTTATTTTTAAGTATAAAGCCACATTTTTGAGACTATGCTCAAGTCATTTCGTCTTCGAGTCTATTTAGATAATTGACAGTTATAATCTTCTTTCTCTTCTACGGTACAGTCACGGTAAGCTCAGAGAGAAAATCTGAAGCATTGAATACAAATTTCACTTCATTGATCTTTGTAGAATTTTCTGGAATTCTTAGATCCATTGCACTAATACTAATTACAGTAATATTCCATAATGCCCGTCACGCCATCTAAGGAAATGAACCTTCAAACGGATGGGCAAAACACTGCCAGTTAAAAATCAACCACAGTACAACAAACTACCATTCTTTTAGTGTACATTATGCGCAACATCCATGTTCAAGTCACTTGTACACTAGTACGTTAAAGTGCTAGAAAACTCATCTGCAAAAACTGTTGGAAATCACAAAACTCACTTTGTTCTGTAGAGAATGGTACGAAAACAACAAGAGGTTCACTCTCACTAGGCCCGTTTACATGTGAAAATGGAAAATCCCGGGTTAAAGCGGAGTACAGGGGAAAACTCGCAATGCATCATGGGAAAGCGGGGTTGACTCTGCATTAACCCTCCTTTCGACCAGGAATCTTTCTACCCCGCATTTTCCCCCCTAAGTATGGGAAGCGGGGTAGAAAGCAGTGCAAGTCCCGGGATTTACTCCGCATATTTGCACATGTAAACGGGACCATTGAGGCGTGAAACGGGAATCTTTCTTGAGCAGTTCGCGTCATTCTCACGTGACAACAGCACCTAACCGTCACCCTCGTTATCTCAGGCCGCGGCGCTTGTCAGGGACGTCAGCATTAGGAGGGAGAATCCGGAGAATGAACCACTGCTTGAAATTTGCGCGCGTATGATTTCGCGGCGGAGAAATAGTTTGTTGTAGTAGCTTTCAACAGATAATATAAATTAATAAAGGACTATTAAATGAATATCGCAAATCGAAGTTTTTAAAGTTATGTTCGCTTTTTAATAGCAGTATTACAAATAATTAACTAGTTATTAGTTTTTTAACAACAGTTACATTACAAAGGCGGTTCTCTAAGAAAGAAAAAAAAAGTCAAAATTTAAAAAGGGCTTTATAAAATCTAATGTTAAAAAAAATAACTTATTTTTTTCCTTTAGTCATCTAAAATAAAAATATTATAAATGATGTGTATGTATGAGTGTAATCACACATAACACAAATGATGTAAATAAGTTTTATTTACAGAAACCATACATATCGCAACACACAAATATTAGTGTATTGTTAAAAAAATAAAAATTGAGACAAACATTAATAACTTAGAAAAAAGAACTTGTGTCAATTCAAAATTGAAAAGGAGCAATATTTTTATATAGAGAGGGTCAAAGAATATAAAATCAATCTAAAATTAGAAAAATACTGATTAAAATAGTGTGTATATAATTTGTATGCACACACAATTATTTCTAGAATTGTTTTCTGAATTTTAATAGACTATCGAAAAATGATGACAGATGAATTTAGGAATTAAAAGTAAAGCACTAAAAACTTGAAATAACTAATTTTTCTCATAAAATATTGCTTAAAATAAATTTCCAGTTTCTTTGCAAATAAAAATTTTTAAATAATTATATGTTACCTGTACAAAGGCAGAAAAATTAAGAGTGCACAGAACTTTTCTTTTCTTTTCTTTTTGGTCACTTGACAAAAAGTCAAGCAGAACTAAATAAACACTGTATATATCAATTTACATAAGTTTTTCAAGTTTACCAACAGCTCAATTACTTAAAAAAATTTAAAATATTTCAGCCTAACATTTTCTAAAACTACGAGAACATTTATAATCTATTTCTTATAAAGGCAACTATAGATTTAAAAAAAGATTTAAGGGGATTATAAAGCAAAATTCTTCACTTACCTATTAAAAGAAAACTCAAATTTTAATCTTATCCAGATCCATCAGAAGACTGCATCAATCCTACTACATTATAGCCACAGTATCATAGATTGATAATTAAAAAATTGCAAAATCCACTAACATAAAAAGATCCTTAGAAAGATTCCATAGCAAAATTTATGGGATTACCCATCATATTTCTTTTAATCATACAAGTCTAACAAAGGAAAGCATATATGTATTCTCCTACACTAAAAGTATTTTAGATATAATTAGAATGATGCTCATCCCTTACTGAAAGAGCAATACGAAAACACACAATTTTCAACTTCAGATATTTTCAAGCAACACATATGTTCACTGATATGTTTATGCACATGGTAAAAAAAGAACTGATTCTAATACACCTTTGATATCGAAATAGTCATATCATTTGAAAGAAAACTTTGATATTCAAGGGTATAAATCATACTGCCAGTGCAAATGCTTTATCAAAGAGCAAAATGCAGTATCAAAATTAATTTATACTAGCTGGATTTTCTAGAAGGTGATCACAGAAGATGACAATCAAGATGCAATAAAAAATATTGAAAAATTTCAATTCAAAATTCACTGAGGATTATTTATGAATTGAAAACAAAGCCACTTCTAAAATGCTTTTAACTATCAAAATTGTCTTTCAAATGAAAGCATGACTTTTTCTTGCACAAAACAATTCATGAAACTCATCACAGTGTGCACACACTTTGTTGAGGAACAAAGTGCAATTTCAGAACTATTTTTACTAAATAGATTCACTAAAACGTGATCCCAGTTCATTTGCAATCATGATGCACTATTAACTAATTACTTCAAATCATAAGACTGAAGCAATTCAAATTAAAGTTCACTGAATTAATGCAGTGATAAAAAGATAGGTGCTTTTAAAAGTATTTCTAAATTTTGTTTTGCATGAGAGCATGGATTTCTCATGTAGAAAAAAAAAATACTGATGAAACTGTAAGTGCAGTGTGCACACTTTGCAGAAGAGCAGAGGTAAATTTAAGAATTTGTACTGAACTGGCTAGATACTATAAATATAATCCAAGTTCATTCTTAATCATGATGCAAAAAATAATAAAATTTTAATTATTATAATTCCTATAAGAGTTCACTGAATTTATGCAGCAATATGAAAAAAGCTGCTTTTAAAATATTTTATAATATCAGAATTGTCTTTCAAATGAAAGCATGAGAGTTCAAGTTAACGAGGTTTAATTGATAGTGACTACAGACACTTAGTCGAAGAGCAGAAAGCCATTTCAAAATTAATTTGTACCGACTTGATACTTTAAAGGGTGATAACATTTCCATTATTTTCATCATAATAATCCGCAACTTTTCTTATGTCAGAGTCACGAAAATCTGCTTCACAAACCTAAAATAAAAATGTAAATTGATACATTAATATTGAAAAATTTTCATAATTAATTACATTCAAAACAAGCATGCAAAGGCAAATTCCTATTGCTATGTGCCCCCTCCTAGTAAACATGGTAATTATGTTTGCAAAAATGTGGTCACCAAGTCCTGGCGATTTTCGCCAACCATCCATAATTTTTGTTTTTATGGCAACTTGGGTGGTATGTAAATATTTGACCAGAAGTATTTTAAGGTAATCCGGCCTTAACGACGCCAACTAGGTTAAAAAAAAATTGCGAAAATGTCGACAGTATAATACACAAGTACCGAAGATTTTTAAAAATGCAATGTATGAACATCAATCATATGATTGGTATGCAGTGTTATTACATTTAGATGTGGAGTACTTAAGATGGGTACAATAAAGGTATGATTTGTTTCATTTTTATGATAAGTATTTTACTTTTTTTTAAATTCAGCCATTTTTTTCATTGCATTAGTACCCGAAAACAAATAAAAAATTATTGAATGTTTCAGCTTTACTTCTTTTCATGTATACATTGTTTAAATAATAATGGTTATCATACTAAATTATGCAGTAATCTTAATTTTAAGAATATTAGGGACCTTCTTTGACAATGCAACACAAAAAAGAGCTGAAAATTTGATAGGCCTTTTTTAAAGGCAATATTCTCACTATGGCTTCATTTATTTGTTTTACACTTTTTAACACGCTTTTATTAGCTTCACCTGTATGTATGTTTGTAACCGACTCCTTTCAACTCGATTTTGACCCATTTTAAACGGTCAGATTTAATTTAAACTTTGTAGATAAATCAAGGATCGATGACAATACAATAATTTGATAAGTTTATCCCATTATACTGATTTTAACACGCTTTTATTTATGAGCTTCACCTGTATGTATGTTTGTAACCGACTCCTTTTAACTCAAATTTGGCACATTTTAAACGGTCAGATTTAATTTAAACTTTGTACATTTATGAAGAACCGGTGACAATACAATAGTTTTATAAGTTTATCTCCTTATCCTGATCAGGATCGCCAGGATTAAATAATTTCCTCATTTCTTATCCTGATTGAAAGTAGAACACTTCCAAAGATTACAATCTTAAGAAAACCTTTTTTTTACTGTGGCCGTGATCGTATAGTGGTTAGTACATTGCGTTGTGGCCGCAATAACCCAAGTTCGAATCCTGGGCACGGCAATATTTTTATTTTTACAAAATATCGTGATCCATCACATTATGGAAGAGTTGAGTACAAGAACATGTTAAGGCCATTCTTTTTAACACGCTTTTATTTGTGGATTAGAGACCTATTTTCCCTTTATAGTGAGGAAGGTAGCATTTAACTGCAGGCTGATTAATACTTTGGTACACAGCAGGGGCGTAGTAAGAGGAGGCCTCAGGGGTCTGCTTCCCTCCCCCCCCAAAATGTGACCCTTTACTTAGCTTACAATTGAACTTTAGCTTTAAATTTGATACCCAGCCCACCTCCAAATAAAATCCTGGCTACGCCACTGGTGCACAGTGAAAATAAATTATCTCACAGTTTGTACTTTCCAACTTAGTGTTCCTTGGTGTCTTATGAGAGATATCGAAAGTTAAAAATAAATTTTAAATACATACAGTTTTTAAAAAAAACTAAAATACACACTTTTATAGCAAATCGAACTAAAAAGTGAAAAATAAAAATATAGTTTAAAAAAACCAAAAAACACGCTTTAGTGATAAATTGAACTAACTAAAAAGCGAAAAATAATTCTTAATATAGAAATAAATTAATGAACGAAAAATAGTATTATTGTGAAAAAAGCGTGGGATGCTCCATATATCAGTTCTTGAGAATATTCGATCAGTACGATTAGTACAAAAATGATACAAAAAATATAGCACAAAGCGTCCCACGCTTTTTCACAATAATACTATTTTTCGTTCATTAATTTATTTCTATATTAAGAATTATTTTTCGCTTTTTAGTTAGTTCAATTTATCACTAAAGCGTGTTTTTTGGTTTTTTAAACTATATTTTTATATGATCTGGCATATAGAATTTCAAATGTTTTTTTATTACTTTGGTATTACTCTTTATAACCTTTCCTAGACTTTGCAGTGCTTTTAGGTCTTTCAACTTTGAATGAACAAGTATGCAACAGTTGCAGAATTATACAAAATAAAAAGAATAAAGTTGTTAACTAACAATTACAGTTTACATATTTTAAATGTTTTGGTGGTACTATTTTAGCACTGTTAAAAAAAAAAAAAACTTTTCTCAGACTTTTGCAGATTTGTTTAAATACAGTAATTTTTTTTTGAGATACTACACAGTGTTTTTAAATCTTACAAATTCGAATGATTAACAAATCACATACAAATTAGGTATAATAATAATGACTATCATAATAAATTATGCACTAATCTTAAGAATATTAGGAACCCTTCTTTGACAATACAACACAAAAAGAGCTGAAAAATTGATAGGCTTTTTTAAAGGCAATTTTCTCACTATGGCTTCATTCATTTATTTTACACTTTTATGATCTGGCATATAGAATTTTCATACAATGTGGGAATTGCAATTACTAGGGCTATGCCATCAAATGTTATTCACTAATCAAATGCTTTTTCCAAATAGTACAACACAAGAGACTGTTTACAGATATAAACAAAATAGTTGTTATATAAATATGGCAATTAATTAAACATTACACTTTGAATAAATCCATATTATGCGCGATTAAAAATATGAGAATATTAAGATGATGTGAATTTCCAAAAATTTGATTTCTTTCAAAAAAAAAAAAAATTAAAAGTATAAAGAAAGTTTTCATAAGTTTCATAATTGAAATAAAAAATCAGTTAATCTTAACTGATAATATCAATAATGCTAATTAACATATGGATTGTAAGACACTTATTTAATAAAAATATAACATCTAAAAATCAAACTACATTACATTTAACTACACAGATGGTCTTGCTTTTGAGTCATCCAAGATATTGAAAAACACACACATATACAAACCATTATGAAGATGTATTAAAACCAATGTATTTTCGGAGTGTGTGTTTAATATCAAATGAACATTTTACATTCACTTTAGCTATAAATATCTTATGAATAATAAACCTCTATTGAAAGATACCACAACATTTATGCACCCATAACAAATGTAAACATGGATACTACAACTTAACAAATAGCACTGCAATATTATTAATATAAGCAATAAAGTTTGTTTTGTTTGCGTGGGAGTAACTATGACTACACTAGAATAAATTAAATGCTCTTAATTTCATTTGTTCGTATGTGCTATTATTTTGTATTAGTATTTCAATAAAGTACTGGACAAAGTACATTATAGAATAATATTGATAGTTTACGAACATACAACTTGTTAATTAGTTAAAATAAAGCTACAATTTTTCAGAATATTAAATGCATAAAAGGTCAAAGAATGAATAGATGTATATAAATAAAACTTACCCTTGAATTTTTTGTGGGAAAGAAGTCTTTCCTTGGGATTGCGTTAATCCAAGCAGCTCGTAGCTTTCCTCCTTTGGAAATGTATAACAAGTTACTTTTGCACTGTGGAACATAACACGTATTCATCATGATTCACAAATTTCAAAACACAGTTTGTTTGTAAATTAACTAAATGAAAACTTCGTAAAAAGAACAACCGAAATGCGAAATGGCGATAACACATGCATATACTAGAGGCCGGCCACGCTAGAGGCAAGAGGTAAAGCTGCTGCGTTCCCTCCTGATGGTGACGTCACAGCCTGTTGGGGGGGGGGTGCGTGCCGTGGCCTGTCAGATAACGAGGGTGACGACCTAACAGACCATACAGCACGCATAGCTTCTCTGAACGTTAATAGACGTTCAGAGAACCTGTGTGTGCTGTATGGGAGAGCAGAAACCTCGGTATTCCATATTTCCCAACTATTCCAATATACCCTCCTCTCCATTTACGTGCGTTATTTTACAAACTTTTAACTGTGTTCCCTTTTAAAAACCAGTTCCACTTGAGCGTTTTTTTGTTAAGGTTGAAAAGTGTTTGAGTTCGGTTTGTCTGCCTGTCCGCTTAAACCGTCCGTCCGTGCCAACCAGGCATGTGCTCCCGTACTAACCCAGTGGTTCTGTTCGGGTCTATATGACCCCCCCCCCCCACAAGAAAAAAAATATTTTATGAACGTATAAATTTTAGCGATATTACTTTCATGAAACTTCTTCCCATTGTTGGTAAATAAATAGTAAAAAATATGTATTTCTAGAAGGATTTATGTTTATTGATTGGCAGCTTATTATGCATATTGTTGCAGAAATACTCTGGGTCATTCCATGGTGACTGACGTTACAATTTGACTACATTTGTAACCTTTGAAATTCACCAGTGGCTTGAAATATATATATTTATTTATTTAAATTGATCAAGAGTATCATAAATAAGTACTATACTGTTATCCATTCTCAATATAAAAAGTCTTTTTTATTTTTTTTTTAAATTAAGGGAAATCAAAAAACGTGACTGATCTTACACTTTTGTAACATCAGTCACGTTTTTTGATCTCCCTTAATTAAAAAAAAAGACTTCTTATATTGAGAATGGATAACATTATAGTACTTATTTATGATACTCTTGATCAATTTAAATAAATAAATATATATAGTTCAAGCCACTGGTGAATTTCATAGTTACAAATGCAGTCAAATTGTAACGTCAGTCACCATGGAATGACCCCTCTGCTTGTTTCCTTTGTTCGGCGTTCTACAGGGCCTCACCATGGCACAGCGGTTATGTCACTGGAAATGGTAGACGGCCGAAGTGTGAAGGTCCCGGGTTTGGGTCCCATCGCGCTTCCGTCGACCTAACCGTTCGGAGTTTTCCGTGGTTTTCTCCGAAACTTAGCGTAAATACGGGTTAGGACCCCTTAGAAAGACCCCCACGTAGGGCACCCCATCCATAGGCCTAGATACCTCGTGCAGATAATGGGCCTTAATCCCGCAACTCGTCGTTCTGTAGTCCAGTAGGTGTAGAAAGTTCTAGTAAAGAGTCCACTTATCGGGATGGAACACGAACTTTATGGCTTCTAGAACTTTGTCGAACGATCAGCTGTACAAAATCCACAAGCTCTATCAGCTAGTATAACGTGTTATAACAATCCGTTTAGTACAAAAGCGTTCACACATGCGTATTCTCGCACAAATAAACACTTCCAAGGCAAAAATTCAGTGGAAATATACGAGATATTTCGTAAACAGTCCCTCAAGACTCAGCGATGAAGAATTTACCCGCAGCACTTAAAAACAAGGCTTCAAAAAGGCAAGCGAAAATACCGCTTCTATAGCACAATACAATTGACAGCGTAATACAGCGAATACACTCAACGAATGCTCGATGAGAAACTGAAACTGGGGGGGGGGGCTCTCATGCCTGTATTTATAGGTAAGAAAGAAACTACATGGAGTTTCCAGAAGAATCTATCTCTCGGAGATTCCACGTAAAGCTTGATTACGTCATAGAAGATAAATATTAGGTTATTATGCATGATAATGCAGAAAAACTAACTTTACAAGCAACTTGATCTTCGTTGAAATGAGTCCAATCATTTCGACAACACTGCACTCATCATAAAGAACAGTAAGGTATAGGGCGGCGAAGCTGGCCGCCCCTTGGCGGCTCGTTTTTATAGATTACATAACAAACTTACCGTTTGCTGTATTGCTCTATCGATCTTTGTTTTGAGAATTTTTAATTTTGAAGTCAGGGTGCTATTTGTGCCGGACACCCTATAGGATCTTTTACATTTCCTTTTTTCCCGGGGGGGTGGGTGAGGTGGTCGCTTCTCCCTTAACCCTTTGAGGGGTTAAGTCCCACAACCCTTTCCCAATGCTGAAAAAAGGGCAGCCATTGTCATCACTCGACTTAACTACCAGCAAGATAGCGGACGATCGAAACGTAAGGATCTCTCGATCTGTGGCACACGATGAACGTTTCGATCGTCCGCCCTCTTGCTGGTCGCTAAGTCGAGCGATGGCAACGGCTGCCCTTTTTTCAGCATTGACAATCTATCCAGCTGTTCTCGCATTCTTCCATTTTTCAGCCGATGTCAGTGCTGTTCAAAACAATCGTGACCCTTTTTTGACGGGAAAGGACGTGCTTAAAAAGTAAAGCATTCTCGTGGAGCTCTGTCACCCGCCACTATTTTTATAGAAATCCAATCTATTCTTCGTGACTGGTAACAGTCCAAACGTCCGAGTTGGGTGTTCCCAGAGCGGGAACACTGTGCGTTAAAGGTTTAATTCCCGTGGCGTACCCAAACAACCGATAAACGGACAGTAAACCCCATCGAATAAAGTGTTCCAAGAAGGACACGTGACATAACCGTTCTCCGGACAGTATTATTTCATTCTGGATCCTTCCATTCTCAACAACCCTTTTGTGTCATCGTCAGCTCATGAAGCGCGGAGAACGAAAGAGATCGTGTCATTTCCCGGGAAACAGACCGAGTTAACACGTCGCGCGAAAAGAGAGAGGAAGAAGTTTTCTCTTCGCGCGCGCCTGATTTATTTGTGAATGACTGACACAAACAGGCGTCCGAATTAGGATCTATGCGTACTGCTGTCTTGAGGGTGCTTAATTGGCCCGGGTGTGTATGAACGGCGGGCGTGTCCGAGATGCGAGGCATCCGTGCGAATATCAGTGAGCCTTCTTCCACACAGGCGAAGTAAGTGTCACTGTTTCTTATTTCTTTTCCGTCTTGAAAACCTCTAACCGAGCTTCCATGAGGGAGGGGGGGGGGGAGGGAGAGGGGTCTGGGGCCTGGACTGGCCAGGTCGGATGGTGGGCGAAGATCGAGCCCCCCCCTAAAAATGGATAGACAACTTTATAATTAGAGTAAGTGGATTATTTATTTATCAGTAATCTTAAGACTTTACGCACTGGCGCAGCGGAGAAGTCCAGAAACCCCGCGGCTCTTGGGGACAATCGAAGAGTCAGGATTCCCCCCCCCCCCAAAAAAAAAATGCGCGAAAATAGTTCAATATGGTTTTTAAACGCCTAAACCTACTTTGTCGGTCCTCTATTGAACGAAGTCACTGAATCCCGGAAAAGAGTTCGCTATAGGGAAAATTCGTTCAATAGAGATTAACCTTTTAAATGCTTTAAACACCATACAACTGATTTTAAATTTATAAAGACTAAATATTATTGAAAAAAACTAGTTTTTCACAATTAAAAAAATAATAATACCGATTTGCGGGCTTTTTTTTTTTTTTTACTTATCAAAAGAAATCTGCTAGGAGAAACAAAAAAGTTAAAAATAAAGTCCGAAATGTGACACCGCATTTTTGGTTTAAAGTCAATCATTTTACGATGAGATCAATGAATATTAATGTCATTATCGTATTCATTATAATAAGTAAATTATAAATACATTGTTCGCATTCGTACATGTACAGATTTTTCGTCCATAATCATGTATAAAAATATAGTAAACAATCTGCGCTCCTTTAAAAATCTAAAAATGCAGCCGTTCCCTCCGTTTTGGGCGATTTTTCGCTTTTTTCACTTTTATTTTATTTCTGAGAGTCCAAAAAGTTGAATCATTTGAGTCACAAAATGGGGTGTCGCGATGGGCATGGACGTTTTTTAAGTCACGGTCATCAGGCTTTGGAAGGAAAATGGCGAATCCCAATCGTTTAAAATAGTTTTTCCAGAATACACAGCTTAATTTTTTGTGAAAGACTTCACACAGTGGCTCTGACAAGAGACGGTCCACTTATCCACTGAATAGGGTCATCAGACCAGATCTTGCTTCAAAACAGGAAGGGAGTAATGTCGACGCGCAGGGATTACAGTCGACGTTCTCAGGGACGAACGCCCGAGAGCTGTTCCCAAATGAAGAAGATCGGGGGGGAAAAGATACGTCACTTCCTTTACTGAGCGTTACTTCTGTCAGAAAAAAAAATCTGAGTTACTCCCTAGTTGCGCCTAAAGAAGTTTTACTTCAAAAAGGCAGCAACAATGCTGAGTAGGAATCACACTGAACAATGCACAATGTTCCTGTATTAGAACCAAATGTAAAGCTGAGTTTTCTATTATTGTTGCGACAATAATGAAAAGATCAAATGGCGCATCAGACGTATGTCTACTGCCGAGCAGTGGCGCGACCGATTAGTCAGCCACTGTTCGGAGGGTATCAGAAGGGTGGGATGCGATCGAGTGTTCTACCTCCGCCAGCTACCATTGTACACGATAGGAATGGCAAGAAGTGTCTGGACGCATTGGATCTGAGATCGGAGTGACGCGTGCGTCCTTGCTTCAAAGAAAGATGTGCCTCGAACATCCACTAGAGTTCGAGAGCACCGATCGAGGCTCGGTTGAAGTAAAACGCGCACGTACGTTCGGCAGAAGCCGGTGTACAGCGCACATAATACTTGCTTTCAGAGGGAGAGGTAGACGATGTACGCGAGATAGAAAATTAGCGTCTCGGGTCTCGCAAAATAGCGTGAAAGCTCTGTCCCTTCTCGCGTCCTTCCCTAGAAAGATGTGCCCTCAACTTCCCCTAGAGTTGGAGAGTGCCGGTCGAGGCTCGGTTGTAGTAACACGCGCACGCACATACGGCAGAATCCTGTGTACGGCGCGCATAATACTTGCTTTCCGTGGAAGCTCTGTAGGAAGCTTATTGCTGTAAAATCCTCGGCGATCGCAGTTCTGTCCTGTAACTGTTGCCAAGAAAATCATGAAACAATGGGCTGAAGGAAACACCTGATCGCAAGGGTTTTTTTTTTTTGGCTATATTTTCTTATTCTTTCTTCTGCGTGGCATTGTCTAAATTGCTGTTTTTGTAGTTGCAGTTCCTTTAGTGCTTTGGAATCTTCGTCAGAGAAACTTGCCAATTAGGCATTCGCCGCTACAACGACCCGAAGGCATTCGCCGTTCAAATATGAGAGCACCCAATCGGGGCTTACATTACCTCCTGTAAAGGGACGGACGAGTTAACATTCAAATTTAAGTCGGGAATAGAGACCCGGACGGAAGATATGATAGAATGCACGGAAGATATGATAAATCGCAAATACTCTAAATCAGCAAACGAACGGAATAATTGGCTGGAAATAAATCCTTTCAAGACTTAAAAGTTCGACGACTTTTCAATTGAATTCTAATTTAAAATAATTCGAGCCGCGATTGTCATTCGAAGCAAAATATAGAATTATGTGGATTCTTTTCCTTCCTTTGCTTTATATAGCGGGGGAAGAACGTAATCAGAAGTCATGTCTGTCGCTCTAGTAACTGTATATTTCGCAATTTTTATGAGTAGCAACAGATTATAAATATTCAGTGCGGCATTGCGTCATTGTGTTCGATAAAAAATAACTCTGCCGGTCATAAATTGATTTGGCTCAGTTGAAAAGATTACGAAAATTGAATACGTTTTCATTAAAAATGTTTAGAATATTTTTAAATAAATGATAGAAAAAGAAGCTTAGAAGACAAATAGCACGTACACTAAATATGTTCAAGCCCTGTGTTCATGTACCGATCTTCAAAGGTTTTGTGTTATGGGATGGCTACACGAGGGACCTCTGCCTTGAACAGAGGACTTTCTGAAGCGTATTCGCGTTACATATGGATATAACCGCACAAGACTCCAGACCGTTGGATCGACATCCGCGCGGTACTCTCTTAAAAATTTAGAGTGACATTGTCACTCTTACAAAAAGTCAACGGCAAATGATCCCAGATAGAGTGAGATAAGAGTGAGAAAACTGCATTATGACTCTTCATCGATAGGATTCTGTCACCCTAACTGCAAGAGTGAGACAATGTCACTCTTAGAGTAAGGGTGAAGGCGCTATCTGCTCACTCTAGTGAGAGTCACCACATTTCCCATGATGCGTTCACTTCAGCAGGAGTGAGTGGGTTGCTTCCACACACAAACGACGCCATATTGGAATTGGACTGCAGTTGCGAAGTACCAACTGCATACAAGTAATGGAATACTTTTAGCTAACACAAGTAAGTAAAACCTTATAACTTTTCAATTATTGTAAATGTTAGTTTAAAATTTGATAATTCACAACATATAAGATACATTGATTCAATGTCGGATCCATTAGGACTCCAGCTCTTCCGACAGACATTGCTTTGGTTAGGGTTAACATTTTGCTTTACTATACATTTTGTTTTTAAGACTTAAACAAGCCTGCTTCTTTTAATTTTATACCCTTCCGAGAAATTGATCTTTGGATCCGCCTCTATACTTGATCGTAGTATGTTATTTATGCTTATATAGCTGAAATCTTGCATTCGTTTTTTGTTTCTGTATATAATATTTGAGCATGTTTTGATGCGTGTTTGTAAATCGGTGGTGCAGTCAGGATTTTATTTCGGGGGTGGAGAGGGCTCTAACCTGTGTATCAAATTGTAAGCAAGCTGTTTCAACTGTAGCCTCAGTATCAAATTTTAAACTAAGTAAAGGGTCAGATTTTTAGGAAGGATACGCGCCTGTTGCAAATAGTATAAACAAAATTTTAAATCAAAAGCAGAAAATAATGATCAATTATATATTGTATGCAATTTATATTGAAATAAATTACAAACGTGGGAAAAAAATATTTTGTGATTAAATTTCAATATGTCTATGTGCATCACTTTATCTTATTGCACACTCTAGCACAGATTCACGCTTAGACTATACATATATACGTTGTTAGATCAAAATAACCGCTCTGTTGTTGTGGTGTAATATTTCCCTCTCCACTTTTTACACATACACAAACCTCTCTCTCATATGGTAAAGTGGATAATTTACGATCGAACACCCCAGATGGCCTCAGGAAAGTCCACTTTTAAATCAGGGAAACCAGCTGAAAGTAGCAGGTGATTCAGAATGTGTGAGCTTTCATTAGTAGTACGAAAAACACAAAGGATAATATGCTGGTAAACTGATTCAACGCGGAAAAAAAGTTATTGTTTTTGGTGTTAAATGCGAGATTTTTGGAATTGAAAAGTTTGTATACTTTTTAAGGATAATTCAATAGTACAGTAACGGATAAGTTTAATATTACTGGTAATAAAGTGTTACAATATTAAATTTAGTAATACAGTATTAATTTTAGAGCCTTGCAGATTTTGGTTTGGTAGATTTTATGTCTTCTGTTGTGTATCAATATTGATAAATAAAATTCTCAAATTGGTAAAACTTACCTTTTAGCCTAGATACCAATTCAAAATAATGCTAATTTTTTTCTATTGAATTTAATTAACATATGAAATATATCCACAATATTGGCTATATACTGGAAATGTTTCTGAAGTAATTCCATTACTGATAAAGTTTTTAATAGTAGCAAGTTAGTAGTTAGCCCAAATATCTTTTCAATGTGTTCACAATATTAAGTAAAAATTCGAAATATTTATAATGTATTCTTAATATTGACAAGTAATTTTTAAAAATATTTTTATACCATTTTATTATTTTTCTAATGCTAATATACTCAATCCTTCACATTGTTATTATATTGGAAATAAAAACTAATATTGGTAAAAATTAGCAACATTTATCCATTATATTGTCCATGTTAATGAATTAAATTAAATATATTTAAAATGTATCCACACAGTATTGTGTGTATATTATAAATTTCCCTCATATTGTATACTAACAAATATTTTTAATGTGTCAGCATCTTAATATAACAGTAATGGTGAATTAAGACTGTTTATCTACTGTACATTATTTCAAAATTTAAAATCTGATAAATAATTTTAGGTGCATTTATGTACAAATTGCTGAAAAATATATTTTAATAATTAAGTCAAATACTACTGAAAATCCTGTGATGATAAGACCATGATTATCACAGGAGCAAGGAGGGCACATGCCCCAGACACCCCATTTTAAGGGGTCCTTAAATTTTTTCAGAATATGAATTTAGTTTATTAAATTTTCATTCTAAGATACTAAAGCCTGGTTTTTTTTTTCTAAAAGTTGGATGTGTGTGTGGCAAAATAGATCCCAAATGGATGAGCCGATTTTAATGTAGTTTGTTTTATTTTAAAGATGTTATAATCAGAACGGTTCTTCATTGTATTTGATAATATTCACTTCATCTATTCCCCTTAAATAAAGCTTACTTTACACTTGTTCAGTCTAAGACAATTCAAATAATATTGTTGACATTCAATTAATTTTGATTGCTGAATTATTTCTGTAATGTTATGGAAAAAGCCATGCTTTGAGTTGCATTTTTTTAAGACTTCATTTTTAATAAAGGTTATTTCACATATTGCATAGGAAATGTTCATAAACTTAAAATTTATCTAGCATATTTCATTTTAAATTCATTTAATCAGAACATATCTTTGCAGATTGAAAAAACATACTTAAGTGGGGGGGGGAGTGAATTTGGCTTAGGGACGTATCTAAACCTTAAAATTTTCAAGCTGAACTTTCAAAATTACCCACGAATATGTAATTTTCTCCATTTCTTATGTTCACTTATTTCGAGGGTGGCTGAAGCCCCACCAGTCACCCTCTGGCCAAGGACGTACCCAGGAAGGGGGGTGGGGGTCTGTAACACCTCCGAAATTTCAGTTTTTATTAACAAAGCAATAATGGTGAAGTCTTTTTGTGAAAATTTCTGCCTTTTTCATCGTTTGGACCCCCTCCGAAATTTTTGGACACTCCCAGAATTTTTTTTGGGGTATGTCCCTGCCCCTGCTCTCCTCTCCTAGGGGGGGGGGAGCAAGTTCCCTACCTTGAGCCCCCCCCCTTATGGGTGCCCATATCATTAATGTTATATTTTTCAAGTATTTAATATTATTCTGTGGTTTTCTGAACTTGCAGGTAGCAGAACAGATTTCATTATTTATTGACATTGTTGAGAAAGCAGACAGCATGGATTTCAGAGTTTGGGTCTTCTACTGGGTATCATTAAGGGTAAATAAATTTATGATATTGGTAAAATTTACTTAAAAATTCAAAATAATTTTAATCCTTTTTCTACTGAATTTAAATGAAATGTATCTGCAATATTGCCTATATTTTGGAAGTAGTTCTGAAGTAGTTCCATTACCAATAAACTTTCAAATAGCACCTCACAGGATTGTAAAACATTGAAAACCCAAACCAGTATTTTTACATAGCAGCAAGTTAATATTTAGCCCAAATGTATTTAAAATGTATACACAATATTAGGTAAACATTGGTAATATTTCTAATGTATTCCTAATATTGACAAGTAATTAATTTTATAGTATTTTTATTTTTTCATGTTCATATACTTAATTATTCAATATTATCATTAAATTGGAAATAAATACTAATGTAAATTGTAGCAAATTAATATTTACCCATTATATTGTCAATCTTAATGAATTTAAATTAAATTTATTTAAAATGTATCCACAATATTGGGTGTATATTTCAAATATTCCTCATATATATTGCACAAGTATATATTTTTGATATGTTAGCATCTTAATATATTATTACTTGCGAATTATCACTGTTTATCTGTTACACATTATTTTTGCATTTAAAATCTGAAATAATTTTAAATGCATTCATATACAAATTTCTGAAAAATATATCTTAATAAATAAGTCAAATATTACTGAAAAATTTAATGTAATATGATTGTTCCCTGATTATCATGGGCAAACGGGTAAATACTGTGGAAAATACAGAAAGACAATTGTCAGAGTCGGTGAAGAAACAAAATGTAAGGGGGCCCCCATTTAGACCCATACTTCTGACTCAAGCGACTTTATGTCATAATTGCTGCCTGGATTTGAGAACGGGGGGGGGGGACTGAAGCCCTATAGCCACTTATCCCATTACCCCTCGATCTACCACCGAATCATTTGTTCTTGTGATAATGTTTAAATGTAAATTTTAACTGAAGACTCCTACCTTGGGTGGTCATTAGTTAAATATATATAAATTGATAATAAATGAATATTCATATAAATTGGTTGCTTTAGAAAACGAAACTTTTAGAATGTTTTTTATGTACTGAATACTCATTTTCTTGAAATATAGGAGAGTTAATAACAGCGATGACTGGGTGATTTTTCACGAACCTTTGATAAGGGTGAATACTACTTTGGATGTCTTTAGATATAAGTATGTATTTATTTTTTATTATTTACTGTTTCAGTGTATTTTTAAATTTGGGAGTTAATTTTATATTCATATCATATGTTATAAATGTTCCTTATACACATGTCTGTGTGAATTTTATATTATTATTATTATTTGCATTGCAAAGCATCCCATTTTAGAAGAATGTATATCTTAAGCACTGAATCAGATGGGTAGTAGATTTCTCACAAAAATTGTGTTTCATTAAGTGTCTCACTGAGTAGAAACAAAATGTTTCAATCAAGTTATTATTATTTATTTTTTTTTACAAGAAATAATGCAATTTCTGAACAGGTTTTAAAAGAATTCAACTATGTCAGAATTTCTTCTATGTCAGAATAAAAACTTAGTCAGAAATTTGAAAATTCAGAATTTCTCTTCACAAGCTGTATTTATGGCAATACAAATGGTTAATTTATAGAAGTGAAATACTCAGAGAAAAATTTATAACATATTGTATTGTCCAAAATAGAGGGAGAATTAGCCATCAGATACAGTTTCCACTTTCGTGAATTTCTCCCTAAAAATGGGATAAGACCTGCAGTTTTGTTGTTCTATAAAAGTTCATCATGCTGTCTATGAAGAAGCATTCTGAATTATACCGAGTTTTTGAGAAGCCTGTCTTTAAAGCTTGCAGAGCCAAGTGATGAATAAAATATGTTACAAGAAAAACTGATTGATTTTGGCTGTTTATCACTTTATTATCTTTTTATTTTCTAGTACTTTGAACTGGTCCTGTGGAAAACCATTGAATTTTTGTCAGTGGCATGCTGTAAAAGAGAAGAAACTATTGGCATTATAAGTGGTATTCATATTTTTGTTTTATTTGTTTATTTATTCTTTAAATGTTCTTAATTACTAGTTCAAAGTCTGCATACTTTTGATCTCTGCGGTCTAATTTTTTCAAAGCTTGTATCGCATAATTTCATAATTGTCAATAACTTTTTTTTTTTTTTTTGAGATGTTTACTTTTTTGTTTAGTTTATTTTTTTCTTATTTTCCAAATTGATTTATATGTTTTTTTTTTTAGTTTTTTTCCCCTAAAGTGATGTTACTTTGGGGCAGTTAGTGACTATGTATTAAATTTTATAAATTTCATGTAAATTGAGAAAGTTATTAGGGCTGTTCTTAAAAGAAAAAAAAGTATAACTTTTGGTAAAGTTACATCAATGAGTAAAACAATAAATATTTATACAGTAAAATTCAATGTGGTATTCTTTATTAAAGCATTTGACCCAGGCAACTCTTTAGTATATCATTTTATGTTATGCTATATTCTGTCATTTATTTTATCTCTATTATATGTAAATTTTTTATGTCAAGTTGCATATTTGACACCAAGTTAATAAATTGCTTGCAAAATCAAGTCTTATTTGCAACATTTTATGAAGTAACAATGAAATAAAGTATAAAAATCAATTTTTAGTCCCTTCAGATTAATTTTTTTAACTCTGCACCCTCACTACCTCTTAAAAATATGTTGTAAGTAAAACCTTGAAACTCCTGTAACTTTTATTATTATTATTATTATTATTATTAATGTTGTCACTGCTGTTGTTGTTTAAAATGTAAACTGTAAAATGCTACTTTCAGAGATGAGATTTAAGAATTTAGTTTAATATTCAGACCTTTTTCAATGTTTATAAAGAATTCAGTTTTTTCATTTTTTTCAAAAATTTTCTGATTTTTCAGTAAGGCAAAATTGTATATAAGTAAGATAGATTTAGTATCAATAAAAATTAAAATATTTATTGCTCTTGAAATTCATAAGTATAGTTGCTCAAAAGTTGTTTGGACATTCTTTCAGACTTTTTTTCCTTTTTTGTTAATCTCATATCTGTACTTTGGTACAAACCAAATCGAAAACTAGCCTACCAGTTTTGACACCATATTACATGTACCACCATTAGTGGTAAAAACAGATGAAATATATTATTTTTTAATTTTACTAATACAATATGTAAATGTAAACTTTACTTCCTTAGTAAATTCAGATTTTTTAAGCCTGCAGTATTAACAAAGTGCAATAACCTTGTCAGTGTTCACATGTTGTCATATGTATATTTGAATATTACTCAAAAATATCTTTAGTCTAGTTTTTAACTGACTTCAAGAAGATCTAGGTTATTAATTGGGGTCAGTACTCAGAGGTGTAGCAAGAATTTTCAGTGTCCGAGAACAAATTTGCATCACTTCTTGTTTACCAAAATGCGCTGGAAAAAGTTTTATATACAAATTGGTGCCTTTTGGATCCTATGCCCTGGGACAAATGTCCCCCCTCTAGCTACACTTCTGAGCACTGAATCCTTGTAATTTACCAGACTGGGTATGAAAAGTATTTTCAAACTTCCGTTTAATTATTTATTTCTTTTGTTTATCTTCCACATATAGATGTGATCTTTGCTAAGAATGTTGTTATTTGATGATATTTTACTTGCTGTGCATGAAAAGTTTTTATTGCAAAGTTATCACTTTATTTTTTACTCAATTTTTGATGTACCTAAAATATATTACAAGTCCTGAATATTTTCTATTTTTTAATTGATTGTAATAATTTGCAAATTTAACTCACCAATAGTAAGTAATGTGTTTAATATTTATTTTGTCACTATTAGTTTGATGTTTGTTATTACGCACAGGTTACTGTGATTCAGGGATAATTTTATTCCAAATTGCTTTGATAAGGGATTTTCGCTTCAATACTGTCCCCAATTATTCTTTTCTGTGTTACCTCAGAGGATTTACCTCACAAAATAAAATTTTGTGAAGTAAATCCTACAATGTGTTCCTTACTTTTAATAAAGTATTTTGTGCTCTTAATCACTTTGCATATCAGTATATTCTAATATTAATAGAACACAGAGAACAGATTATTTTATAAAACAGTACAAGCATTTCTTATCTGTGAAAATAAAGTTTTTTTTCTTTTATTTTTTGCAGGTAAAAAAAATGATTTTTTTTTTTTTTTTTTGAGCTGCTATATTTAAGTTTTATTGCAGTTTTTTTTCCATTTGCTTTTATGTTCAGTGGCAAAATTAAAATGTAAAAGGCAGCTTAAATTCTACATCTTTATTTTATTCATTTATTCATAATTTGTACAATTTTAACAGTAGGAACCCTGTTTCCCTTCCCTCTCTTACTCAGAAGGTTACAGTATATGTAAATGTTACTTGAAAGTATTTATTATTACCATTCATAAATATGGTAATATGAAAAATGGTAATAAGAAAGTATTTATTATTACCATTTTTCGGTATGCTTTTGTGCTGTTCCAAAATTGTATTTAAGCTGCTCCTAAAGGTGTTCCAAAATGTATGTAGATTTGCAGACTTTTTATTATAAAGTTATCCTCCGATTTTAGTGAAACTATAAACAAAATGTTTTCTGAATCAAATGAAAAGATCTGCTGACTTATTCCTCTGTAAATTCATCACCTAGTTGAAAGTGTTAAGCTGTGCTTTAGTTGGAGATTTAAATTTGACACTAATCCATGTACACACAAAACTAATTTTAACTAATTTTATTTTGTATGTATTTAACATAGATCTAGTTTATGCTCTAGTATATTCTAGCTGCCAACTCTTTCTGATTTTGAGCCTTTCTTCAGTCTTATTCAAATTATGGGGAGGGGGGAGGGTACCCTTTTTTATTAGGATAGAATAGCAGTTATGTTTTAACTTTTAATTCTGTAATTACTTGTTGAAGTCATAATTTTTATCTTCCAGATGCTGTTAGAAGAATCCCTGAATGTGAAATAGTATTGAAGTACTCATATTGAATCCAGTGATTGTATTTTATATAAATGTAACAATGTAATACAATTAAACCAAATTTGTAATAATTTGTTGTGTGTTCACTGCCATTGCTTTTATAATTCATTCAAACCTGAATGAGTCTCAATAAGAGATATCTTCCACTTTTTTCAATTCGTAGGCTATTTTTTACTTCTGCAGTTCTGTAATAGTTTAAATTTTTTTTTTAATTTAGAACGCATCGTAAACTAAAATTTGCTAGGCTGAAGACTACTCTGGACTTGGAAGTTCCATTACTCATGTTTTTATTAAGACTTTGCTTATATATTTTTATTAACTGTTTTTTCTTTCTTTTTTTTTTGGCCCTCGTATTAATTGAACTTTGTTCTAACATACTAATGAGTTTTTCTGGCTTTGCTTTCATTTATTGTTCTAAATCTGTTTTCAATAGTATAATAATTCTTGCATAAAATCTATATTAAAAGAATTTTTTTTTCAATTTGAAGTTTTTAAAAGATTAAGTAATTTGTAGCTATTTTGCTGTAAAAGTGAAATTGAAATAAATAAAATCACACTTAAAAATAAATAAAGAAATGAATGTGTATATATATTAAAAAATTAAGAAATGGCTTTTATTTTGAAGTATGTATAAATTATGTTCAGAACAGGAATTTGGTTTTTTAAGAGGTGAAAAAAAAAAAAATCTTTTTCTGTGAATCACCACCCTCCCCCCTCACCCAGACATTACCTATGGAGGTTAATATGCTTCACCCTCATGCTCTAAACTTCAATTATTTCTTTGCGTTATGGCAAGTCTACAAGAGGGGTGTCTTCTTGGGGGGGCTGACTTGGGTGGTGAACTTTTTAAGGATTCTAACCTGTATTCTTGCTCATGCCTCTAAACCTTAAATAATGGTTTTTGGACAAGACAAAAATGTTGGGGGGATTCAACAAAATGGGCATTGTTGGGGGAATTATGAAATAATTGGTTTTAATTTATATTATTTATGTATTGGCCTGCACAAAAATATTTCTTTACCCCTTTTCACAAAAAAAGAAATCAATCAATATAAAGTAGTTTCCATTTTAGAAATATTTTATTCCTTTTTCTGGGGGGAGGGGGAAGAATAGAAAAATAGGTATTCTCTTAAATTTCCAAACATGATATGTACATTAACAGAGGTTATCAGCAGATATATTTATATTTTTGATTTACCCAACAATTAGTTTATTTATTTAATTTTTTTTTTTTTTTTTGGTTTTCAATTAAAGGATAGCTATTACTCTTTTAACTTATTTTCGTGTTTCATAATTCTTGTATTTGTTCGTATAAATGACTGAAATTTAATTTCAAATAATTTCTTTTCGATAACAATTCAATCCTGTTCATTTCTTATTTATTTAAATTTAAAAAAAAAGACTTGTTAATTGCAATAAAGTTGAAAAGAAAGTTTGAATAAATTATGCTTAAAATAAAACCTATTTAAAAATCAAAATTATTAGTATTCTTTTGATTTTATATAAATATCTTATCATGAACTATTTTTATTGTTTTGTTAATACTGTTGTAAGTGAAAGTTGTTCTGAAATGTACCATAGGTAAAAAATAAGCTTTCAGGGATTTTTTATTTCAGCAGGAGAAAAGGTAACATTGAACATATCAAATATTTCTGCACACTGTTGAGTAATGTGGATGTCCGAAACTCTTATTTCTATTCTTGTTTGATCACAGATTACCTCAAATGAAGTTATAGTACTGCAGACAAAGAAAATTCTTATAAATCTCCTGCTGATGGATTTTACATAGCTCAATGGCTATACAGATCACCTCCAAGCATTTTGAAACTTTCACTTCTATTCCTGTTACGTTTTGACTAACCAAACAAAACATAAACTGTTAACGAATTCTGTAACTAAATAGATCTAGAAGTTATGGAGGTTTGTTTTAGTAACCATGTGGAATTCTTGGGGGTACCTTTTAGTGATGCCATCATCTGATTATTAAAATGAAATTCTGTACTCCTTCTTAATCTGTTTAATTTCAGAATAGGCTGTTATTTTAAATACTGTATGTTTTGTGTCAACAGTCCACATTTCACTCACTGGAATGAAAGCAAGAATTTAAAAATGCATGGGGTCAGATATTACTTGTACCATTGAGCTACGTAAAATTTATTTTCCAGCTGTTATGGATCATTCTGAACATGACAATAATCCAAGATAGCCCAGAAATAGATATCTAAGAAGTTCTGGATATGAAATAAGTATCAATTTCTGATCTTTGGATATTTTGAATATGAAATAGATAGCCATTTTTGGGATATTTGAGATCTTCTGGAAGTTTAAGTATTATAACTATGCTACATATATACAGATACCTGTATGTTATAGATGTTATTTACTCATTAGAGAGATCACACCTCAAATTTCTAATAGAGAAATCTATTTTATGTTGGACTTCTAATAGATATACCCAATATCCAGCTATGATGTATTAAAGATTGCCTATGGACAAACTTGGGGGGGGGGGAGGTAAATGCGGCAAAAATATTTACTTGTACGATATGAAGAATATTTTCAAGGCGCTCGATATTGCAGATACATTTTAAATATATTTAATTTAAATTCAATAGCAGCAAAGTTTTATAATTTTTACAATATAAAGGTTAAATATCAACTTTCTACTTTTTACCAATACTAGCTTTATTCCCAGTGTAATATTGAGTAAATATTAACCAAAAAAATTAAAAATGGTATAAAGTTATGTTAATTACTTATCCATATTGAATATATTTCCAATGTATATCAAATACTATAAATGCATTTTAAATATATCTGAGGCAAATATTAACTTTGCTACTTTGTACGAAGTTACATTTGATACATTTGACGAAGTTACAGTTGATCTTTGTTTTCAATTTTTTTTAACAATATTGAGTTAACATTAAAAAATTTATCAATTGAGGACTACTTCAAAAATATTTCCAATACAACCCTATATTAAGAATATATTTTTTTGTATGTTAAATTCAGTGGAAAAAGGTATTAGTATAGTCATACTGAAAGTATAATGTTATTTTGAGAATTTATCAGACCTAAATGCTAATTTTTACCAATATTGGAATTTTATTTACCAATATTGGAAACTGTTTATTCTCAATGTGTTCACTTACTACTTTGTAATATTATTGGTTTTTGATATCAATGTTTTCACAATATTGAGTTAATATTTAAAAGTTCATTGGTAGTGAGACTGCTTCAGAAATATTCTCAATATATAATTAATATTTCAATACACACTTCATATGTTAATTAAAATTTTACAAATAATAATAACATTTTGAGCATATATCAGGGCTAAACTCTAGTTTTTACCAATACTGGAAGTGGTCTTTACTCTCAAAGTATTCACATATATGTAAATTTTAATAATTAAAAGTAATTAGTACTTAATAATATTGGAAATATTTCTAATATACACTCAATATTATTGATAAATTTCAAATACTTTAAGATTCAATAGTATTAAAATTTGACTTCAAATGGGCAAAATATTAAATTTATAATATTGGATTTTATTTTCAATGAATTCACAAGATTGGATAAATATTGATGCTATATAGAAAATATCTTTTAATGTTTGCCAAATATTTAAAAAATAATAATAATCAATGCTGTTACCAGACCAGATACATTCTTATATATATATATGAATATATATATATATATATATATATATATATAAGGAATTATTTTAATTTCCCTAAAATAGTGATAGCCAGAAGCAAGGCATATGCAAGGAATAAATCCAGGGCCGTACCCAGACAAAAATTTCAGGCAGGGTCCAAACCGTGGAAAAGGCAGAATTTTTCACAAAAAGACGTCATTATTATTATTTTATTAACAAAAATCAATTTTTTTTGGGAGGGGGGGAGGGTCCGGACCCCTGGATACGGTCTCGAATAATCACCCTATAAAAAGTGGCGGTCACTCTTAAAAAGGGTCATAGCTCACTCTTGATCAGAGCGCTCCACTTTTTAAGGGATGGCGTGCTGTCACCCTTTCCTTAGAGTGAGGCACTCTTTCCCGGAGTGGGTTTTTGAATTCTCACTCCTAGTCCAGAGTCAGAAATGTCACTCTTCAGAATAGTGATTTCTCACTCTATGGAGGTTGGCTGATTTTTGTCACGAAGGTAGGGTGATATATCACTCCTCAGCACTGGTTTTTCACTCTTGATTATTAAGAGAGTAGGCTCGAACGCTGGACCTTTATACTTCAGCCGTTTACCCTTTTGATTGTCTTATCTACTCAGGCACGGTGGCGCCTGAACATGGTAGATGCCTGAAGTGTGAAGGTCCCGCGTTCGTGCCTATCGCGCATTCAAGTATCTATTGCTCTGGTGTTTGAGGTGGTTTTCTCCATGTGTAACGTGGACACGTGAAAACTCTTGAAAAAGTCTGCCGCCCATAACACCCTCCTTAGACAGATAGCTCTGGAGTAGCATTGCCTTAATGCAATACAATACCACTGTGAAAGTTGAAATGAATTTAAAAATTTGTTAAATAACACACTTAAAATTAGAACGTTTGACCCGGCATATGGGCAATCTGCGACAGTCGGGCCAAATGCGACCCGCCACAACTTTTATCCGGCTCGCGGAACATATCAAAACCCTGTATACAAGCCATCTAAACTTTCGGTAAAATCTTGGAATCTACATACTGGAGATAAGGCGCTCTTTCCAAGGTGCTCCATTAAACACCAACTTCAGGCAGTCAGACAGGGCGGGTTATCTTATGTTGAGGGACATAATCAAGATTGGAGGAGGAACAGTCTGGGGAAAAATCAGTAGTTTCCAAGATATTTAAGAACTCTTGGAAAAATAATACAGTTCCCAGAAAAGGTTACTGAAATTCTATGTAACAATCGAACAAGCATTTTTTAAAATTACATTTAAAAAGTGCACGTAATTATTTCAAAAAACCTTTTTAATACATCTGTTGTTTTAAATCAAATGAGTTTAATTTTTTATTTATGTCAATCAGCCACTACAAAAATCATTCACGCTGTTTAAAGGTAAGAGATAGCTTTACTATTAATTTTCATTTTGTCAATGCAGATTTTCTTTCTTTCTACTTTTAATTAGCTCCTCCCAAAAAGCATTGTGTGTCCGCCAAGGTTTGTCAGTGCAATACAGCAACATCACAATTATCCGCATATTCCACAGGAAAATTGTTTTTCAATTTTCCACGTAGGCATGTTTGTGAGTATTTTTTATTCAAAATCAAATGACACTCTTTTCGTCTTGGAGGGCGTGTCCCAACTCACTGTGCTTGGCATCGAGGGCGTAGCCGTACAGGAATA
>JAWZYV010018457.1:0-28247 GCA_038373885.1 Cheiracanthium punctorium | reverse complement strand
GAACAATAAGTAATTCTAATTTGCGTTGATATATCCCGCAGTAATTTCAACAGAGGAGATTACTTGAACTTTTTAAAAAATGAAATTCTGTTTTGTCACATGCAGTTATGACTTAAGTAAAATATTCGCTTCTTCCTGTATGAAGAGCAGGTGTGCAGCTATTTTAAACTAAATGGTTATCCATTTCATGTAGTGTCTGAGGTATTTAATGCTACAACTTGAACCTAAAAAATCAGTATGATGTAGAAATAACACATTTTGAAAGTCAGGAGTTCTGTGCAAACCACTAAGCCAGTGATTCCCAACCAGGGGTCGCAACACCCAAGTGTTAGGACAAAACTCAAAGTTAAATAAATTCCTGCCCCTTATAAAGACCTCCTGAAATATTTGCTTACCTTTTTTTTCTTTCTTAAAAACGTAACTACATAACAGAAGTCCCATTAATATTTAAATAACTTTTGCCCACGTTTAAGTTATTACGCAATCGATCTTAGCGATTACGCAATCGTTGCATGTGTTCAAAACACAACCTTCTCGGCCGAGATTTTCGTCCGAAATGAAGTTTCTACCTTTCGCCGCTAGGCGGCGCTCCTCGGACGATCGCTGTATCCTCTCGCCCCATTCCGGCGAATCGCGGACCTGTACGGAAGCTTCTCTGCTCCGCGCTTCTGGCAATTCTCGTATAAATACGGCTGCTTCGGCGATGTCTTACGCTGCTGCAGAGCTGGGTTAGCTTGTTTTTGCTTGTGCCATAAGAGGAGTTGGTTAACGTGTAATGTGAAACCGGTGACTATAAAAGTTGTTACTAAACTAATTTTTAATATTTACACAATGTTTTTAATAGTCCAGTAATGAGAGAAAATTTTTTTTAACTGCCTGCTGTTTTTAATTTTGATATTTTGTGCTGAGTTACTTCAAGCAATGTAACATTCTGGAAACAAGTAAATAAATGAAATTGCTTTTGAACTTTTTTTGTCTTCTATTGCTTTCACTCTGCAACACTGCACTCTGCTAAAAGTACAAGAAGTGTATTAGAATTGTCACGTAAGTGACAACAAATTCCCGTATAAATACGGCTGCTTCGTCGATGTCTTACGCTGCTGCAAAGCTGGGTTAGCTTGTTTTTGCTTGTGCAGTAAGAGGAGTTAGTTAACGTGTAATGTGAAACCGGTGACTATAAAAGTTGTTACTAAACTAATTTTTTATGTTTACACAATGTTTTTAATAGTCCAGTAATGAGAGAACATTTTTTTTAACTGTCTGCTGTTTTTAATTTTGATATTTTGTGCCGAGTTACTTTAAGCAAATTAATGTTCTGGAAACAAGTAAATAAATGAAATTGTTTTTGAACTTTTTTTGTCTTCTATTGCTTATCTCTCTGCTACACTGCAATCTGCTACAAGTATAAGGAATTTATTAGAATTGTCACGTTAGTGACAACACCAAGTGGGTCGCCATGCCTTTTCTCAGGGGTCGCCGCAGACCGTTTTTACAGGAAATGAATGGCAAAATATTTCCAGGTTTCTCTGCCATGAAACACGCTTTCTCCCTTTTCTCTTTGTAAAGTAAAATTCCTTTTTCTCATTAGGGCGCTGTATCAAATCTACAAAAACTGATGTCGTAACGTGTATCTAGGCGTCTTAACCCATTTTGAAAACAACTGCACTAAGGCATAATTATCGGAAATAAAAATTGCAGTTACTTTAAGGTGAGAAATTATTAACCACCTTGAAGCTCTTAAATCTGAAATTCAAAGATATATCCCAAAAATCGCAATGAAAAAGAGGCAACACTAGTGCGAAATCCACTTCACACATCTTTAGATATCGCCAATCTTCCTGATGAAGGGCAGGACGAATTTTTGAATTTGCAAAATGACTCCTCAGCACATGATTTATACAGAAAATTCTGTATAATTCAAAATTGGTGTGCTATGCGTCACTCATATCCGATAATTTCTAAGCTTTCGCTTCAAATGTTAGTGCCATTTGCATCCACTTATATGCTTGAAGTTGAATTTAAAACTCTTTTGTAGATTAAGACAAAAGCCAGTAATAAATTAGATGTCCAAGATGCGGTTGGCTTTGACCAATATTCAGCCAAGGATAGCATAACTTGTCAGCCAAATACAACCTCAGTCATCCTAATAATAATCAGTACGGAATAAAAAGATAATCATTTTTAAATCCCAAGATATATTTTTTTCCATTATTCTCTTTTTTTTTTTTGTCTTATTGGCCAAACATGATGGATGGGAGAGGGGGGTTCGCGAACATTTTGAAAAATGTAAAAGGGGTCGCGGTTTAAAACAGGTTGAGAACCACTGCACTAAGCTTTTCACTTTTCTGATCGTGAATGACACTGACATAGTTTTTTGAGTCATTATGTTGCAATGATGCCAGGTTAGTACTCACGACGCAAACTTTACATCAAATAATTAAGTCAAATATTTAGCTTTTATTTTAGATTTCACATCACTGGAATGAATTGGAATTACACATGTAAGGAAAATTGTTGTTTCCTACCATGCAAAGAACGGGCACACAGCTAGTATCAGGCGCGTAGCCAGGAAAATTTTTCGGGGAGGGGGGGGGATTTATCCCGATATCCCCCCCCCCCTGGCTAGTATATATATATAAACAGAGAGAGGGTGTCCCAAAAAGATGGTAACACACTTCTTCATCTTTATCTATTAGAGATAACAGGGCAATTTAAATTTTAAAAAATAAGGTAGAAAAAAAAAGACTATGCTAAGAAAAAAATCCCCAGTTAGTAAAATGTGCTCCATACACTAATGAGGTGATGTATAAAATTTGAGACTTATATCCTAAAATGTTTCAAAGATATAAAGATAAATGATGCCTTAAACCACTTTTAATTGCTCCCAAAATGAAAAATCACATTGGATAATTGCATCTGAGGGGTCACAGAGAAATTACTAAGAAAGCAATTTTTTTGGACTTTAGCATTAAATGATCACATTCAAATTTATGTATAGCCCCTGATCATCTTTGTTTAAAGATATCTTCAGCCTTTCATCATTGTCCCAATGATGAAAGGCTGAAATTTTGTCAACACCTCATGAATGTATGGGGCACATTTTACTAATTTGGATTTTTTTTTTTTTTTTTTTTTTTTTTTTACGGGTGTCATATATGTAATGGTATTTCAAAATGTGTTATATGTAGTAATTGTATACGGGTGTGTGGTGTTGTCACTATATTATCACTTTTCTTTGGTTAATAATTAATTTAATTTACCTCTACCCAGAACGTTTTAGTAATTTAAGATCTTTCTAGTTAAAAATTTAAATAACCACTGTAATTTCTTACTTTTGGGGGGCTGTTAATTATTTATTTTGTTTTCGCAGTGTAAAGTTTTCTCTTTTGTTTACTTTTTTTTGTGATTAAATTTTCTCTTCACTGGCCGTTTTTTGCCTTCAGGGTGTTTAAAATTAATGTTTACCTTTTAATTGCCGTTCTGTGGGTAATCAGCACTTTAAAATATAGTGGCTATACTTCATACCTCCCTTTTCATTAAAGTTGTTTCGATGGGATTTTTTATTTTAAATTAATTTTCGTAACTTCCCGTAATCCTGCTTTTTCCTTATTTTATTACTTTATTTCTCCGGTTAGGTGTCTCCCTGTGAATTTTCAATAATTTTTCATCTTTTAAGTTTTGCTTACGATTTCATGCTATTGCATCATATGGCCTGCCGGTTGCATCAGATCTCGGAGATGACGCTAATCTTTCCCGCGCTTTTCCTCCGAAATTGTTCGAGAACATTCTTTTTTCCCCCGCTTGCGGTCCAGGTCGGACTATCCCGGAATGACTTGGGGTGCACTCTCGGCTCTGATTGGCTGAGGGGGGTTGCTCCGGTGCAGTGAGGGAGGCAAGCGCGCAATTTTTCATTCAGTTTAGGCTGGGCGCTTCAAGATGTTCGGTGGTTAAACTCGTGCTTGTTCTTTTTTGATCGGCCATACCAAAATGGCGATGCAGAGAAACGGATCATGCTAAGATAGCATAGAGGTGTGCGCACTAAGTGTGCCCTGTGATCGACGTACTTAACATAATTTATCTTTAATGCGCCCTCATTGATTCATCTACCCAGCTTTGATCTGCATGAATTAGTGGTGCTCCCCTTCATCACCGATCCCAGCGCAGGATCTCGAGGCAATATGGGAACTTCGGCGTGAGGATCCGGCAACTTAATGCTGTCAGCACGTCTTTTAAGGCCAGCCTGCTGATGCCATTCGAGACCCCCCCCCCGCGAATCATGAAGGATGTTGCTCCAACGTCTAGTGAGATAAATTTTTCCATTTTTGCTATCTTTGTGAGAGAGGCCCTACCAACAACGAAGGGACATTTTCGGTCACCGGGCTCGTGGATCGATGTAGTAAGCTCATCCAATGCCAAGAAATCTTTTGTTTAGCTGCAGATCATTAAGCCCTTGGGAGGCGTGTCATGTAACAACCTTTTTATTTTTTTTATTTTTGCATTTACCTTTCTTAGACCCCTTTTAATATGTCAACCCCCCTTTTTTTAATGCTTTGTTAAGTCCGTCGATCATGTCAAAAAAAAATTACTAAAATGGGATTGAGATTATGTGTCAAGCATACTGCTGTAATTCGCATATAATATGTATGACGATTTATTACCTTTTTGCAACGACTATCTGTTCAATAGCTTTGGATTTGATGTGAAAGTTTAATTTTACCTTAATGACCTAATTGTTAAAATTTTGGTTTGCAACCATGGGTACCCAGGGGTTAAAATTTGATATTGATTCTTTTTTTTAAAAATGTATGTGTATGAATTGCTAGTCCTGTTTAGTTGAACATTGCCGAATTTTGTGGTAATTTGACATAAACATATGCAATTGATTTAAAACCTGCTTTGTGACCTAATTTGAATGCTGCCTAACTATGAGTAAAATTTCTTTATTTTGTCTTTACTGAAAAATGGGAAAATGCTGTTGAGTCATTCTTAAAGTTTGGAGTAGATCATGGTACTGCATGATGTGTTTTAAATAAAATGTTTCAATCCCATCTTTTAGTTCTCATTGCTTTGTCAACACAATACACAAGGGGGCAAGCTAGATCCTGGGTTATTTCATTATTCAAAACAACGCATTGCTCATTTGTTTTTTTTTTCAACTGTGAAATTTAATTGTGGTGTTCCAAATTGGAACAACACCACAGGTGTCATAATTCAAAATGTGGAACTTTCTGAAAAGACTCGTTATTTTGAAAAGCATAATTTTCTTAAAAATAAGGAGAGGACTTTTTAAAGTTGACTTTTTTTCCTACCTTATTTTGAACATTATTTTCAATTTACATTGCCCACTTAACTCTGATATATAATTAAAGTATATTACTGCCTTTTTAGGACAGCTTATATATTATATATATATATATATATATTGTAGTTCAAAATTCGGTTTTACTTATCTCCTCTGTCTGATTGCGATTGCAAAGTGTTAATTTGCAACACTATGTAGTAATGCAAATCAATGAGTTGGGATACCTTCAATTGGAATGCTGTAGGAAGGGAACTTGTGCTTGATTCTGAAACATCATCTTCTGAAAAGGAGAATCCTAAACTCTGAGAAACAACATGGGCAATGTTCTGATCCATCTGGGAAATGCCCTTGAAGAGGGGAAGTGGAAAGAAAAATATAAATCACAGCATCCTTGAGAGACAAATTGGCACACATGTGTGAATAAAAACATGAGTAAAATTAGAGATGAACTAAATATTAGATAAACTAATTTTAGAAATTAAAAAAATTGTTTCTAAATGTATTTAACAAAGAATTACAGAAACATTTCAAAGCACTGAGTATATCTGGAATTTTTCATACACTTGATTTGAATTTTGTCAAATATATCTTGACAAAAACATAGTCGGGGAGATATTAAGATATATTCCTTCCCACCACCATCAGTAGAACTTTCAGATTAATAATATAAGCTTTATATTGCACAGGAATAACATTTATTTATCCGCAATTTTTATCCTCTAATCCTTTTTCCTTTTCAAAAATTAAATTAAAATTTAAAAAAAATCCTTATTCAAAGATTTTGCATAAGAGAACTATGAATGTGTTGATTTTTAGACCACTGGGCTGCCCCACAAATACACTGCAAAAATAGTTGTTTTAGTAGCCTAAAAACTAAAAAATAGTCTCCTCATAAGAATAATTTAGTTGGCTATTTCATTTATATGTAGTAGTTATTTTCCCTGATACTACAATATCATGACAAAGTAATGATATAAAGAAAAATTAATGTATAAGAGAGAGGGATTTCTAAAGGACGTAGAAAGGATTTACTTTAAAACATTAAAAAGTTAAAATTACACATTAAAATCCTTCAGTAGCAGCTTTCGGTGGCATGCAACTACCTTTTTCAGCCTTCGCCGTTTTTGCTTGCACTGATCTCTTCCTCATTACTTCACACCCCAGATCAATCTGCGCGTGCATCATAATCATTGACTGAGGGATCTGTTGTCAGGATCTGAAGTGCCTCTAATTTTAAAGCGTAATTAATATTTTTATAATCGCGAGTTCTTCAATTCATTAAAATTAATTTCAATCAGTTGTTCTTGGGCTATTTTAGAGAGAGCTGTGCTGCGTTTATTAAATTTAATATCATTAAAATGTTCCTTTTTTCTTTTTTTAATTTTCCTTTTTGTCATTACTATGTAGCAACCAGGTTTATTTGAATTATTATAGGTAAAATTTATTTTATATATTCCGGCGGTTTCTTCTTTTTCTATTTGATCTTTGTTGCTGCATATTCATTTGAAAATATTTTTATCAGGTTTTATAGGGATTTTGATGCTTTTCTTTGCGGCCTCATTGGTTATTTTTGTAGCTGCTCCCCTGCAGTATGGTATAGCTTTTGTAAACACCTGTTTCTCCTTTTGGTGACTGCTAACATGTTCTAGTTTTTTAATTCTATTTTTATAGAGGTTCTTCAGGTAGACTGCATTTTTGCATTGAGTTTTGATGAACTGAATTTCACTTTTGAGGAGGGTTTTGTCGAGCAGATTGTAATGGCACGATTAACATAGGAAATGATGGCGCCATTTTAAATTTATAAGGGGTTTTTGAGTGGAAGTTTACAATTTCATTATTGTTAGTGGCTTTTTGGGAAACGGTGGTATGGATATGGTTTTCTTTATCAAGAACAATTTTAATGTCTAGGAAGTTAATGGTAGCATTCTCTTCTTTTCCCATGGTAAACTGTATGTTTGGTAAACGGTCAATTGTGTTGATTTCCTTGAGTATTTCTTTGGCTATACTTTTATTTACTACAGCAAAAACATCATCGACATAACGAAACCAGGTATTTATAGTATTGGGAAATTTGTTTCTAATGATCGTCACCACAAGTCGCATCTTCCAATCGGCAATGATACCGGAAATAGGGGATCCCATAGGGACCCTTTTCTTTGATTATAAAATTTATGAATAAATTGGAAATAGGAATTGTTCAGTATAAGTTTGAGAGTGCTATTTAAGGTTGCAGAAATATTATTATTGCCAAAGTTAGAGGTTTGCTCGTTTATTATTGTTTTCATTTCCTGGATATTAATAGACAGGTAAAGGTTGGTAACATCAAAACTAATGAAGCATTTGTGGCATTTATTTTTATATCTTTGACATTGAATAAAGTTATCAGTGGATATAAGAGTCTTGTCAGTGAGAGGTAAAAGTCCTTGAAGAATGGGTTTCAGATATTTCTCAAAATCATAGGTCGGTCCTTCACACTTGCTAACAATAGGTCTGAGGGAGGGGGGGGGTTGTGATCTTTATACTTAGCAAAGATTCGTGGAACTATAGGAGCCAAATTAGTTAAAATAGGTTGTTTATCATCACGCCAAGTTCCATTTATAGTTAAATCCTTGACTTTATTGAAAATTTTAACAGTAGGATCTTTATTCATTTATTCAACTTCTAGTTTCTTAATAGTTTCATTCATTTTATTTGTTCCCAATGGCTATTTGTGAACAATAAATATCCCAACTCTTATGTGTATTTAATTTCTGACTTACCTGAATTGTGAAACTCTCCAACTTTAAGGGCCACAATAAAAGGTTCAGATAGAGTTTCAACAACTTAAAGTTAATTAAATAAATTCCCAAAGGCAAGTAGTTTAATTCAAATGCTAAATGAACTTAAAGGAATAACTTTATGTTAAATTTAAACCTCGCTTAAACTGTGGCTTGCGTCAACGATCGTTTAAGACTCACAACACAAATCTCCAGTCCATCAACAGCCGCCATCTTGGACGGGCGTAATGGTTGGTTGGCGAAGTGAGTATCGCCCGGAGAAAACTGTTACAAGCTGTACACCCAATCACCGATGCGCTTTAGAAGCCCGGTAAACGCCGTTCAACCGCACAGCCGGGGAACAACTCAGAAATGAGATGCACAGTCGGCAGTGACAAATAAAAGGAGGGGCTTTCGCCGTAATCCTGGCAGACCGATAGCAGTTAAGCAGGTCACAGCAGTTAAGCAGATCGACGGCAGTTAGGCTGATCATGGCAGATCGTCGCAGTTAAGCAGATTGTCGCTGTTAAGCAGTTAGTCAGGCTGTACTGACAGTTGACAGACGTTATGGCGATATAGATGTTTGAGCGAGTGGTAATGCTCTTTAGTTCCAGATATGTTATTTTTAGCCAGCCAAACCTGCTTTTATTTAATCTTTAAAATGATAGTACGTTTTTAATCAACATTTAATGCCTCTAATTTTTTAACCTGTTTTTAAAGTGAAATAGAAGTTAGAATTTCTTTTGAAGTGCCGTCATATAGAACTTAGTGTTTCATCATGATTTTACATATCTTAAGAATTGGAAGTTTTCCCGGTGGACTTGTTCTCTTCAAGGTAAAGCAGCTTTTTTGAAATTGAAATCTAAACGGCTTTTGAAGTTGAATTCATTAAACCATTTTTTGCCAGTACTTATGAGTTTTTTCAGACTGTGATATATTCCTGTGCCAAGCTGTGATAAAGCATAGATGTGATATTTAATATTTTTTTAAAGCAATGAAATCCTGTTCTACAAGTAATTATGAAATTGCTGACTGTGATACACTTCTGTGCCAAGCTGTGATAAATAAAAGTAGATGTCTCTCAAATCAGTTGCTATCCTTGTTTCCATAACACTCTTCATTCATGGCCATCCACTTCTCAACACTAATTTTGTTTCCTGGGTGTTGTCATTTCCAAATTTAACGTGGATTGTCGGCACTTACGGGAACAATAAGGGTTATGGGCTTACGTTGTAGAGTGAAAGCCCGTGACTGAAGATTTTGAATGGAAACCCCCAGTGCTGAGATGGAGGGGCAAATGTAATATTTGAGGAAATTCTTTAAAGAGGTTTAAAGCTTACCTTGAAATTTCCAGAAGTCTTTTGATGTTTATCCTGAAATTTGAGATGAATCTGAATCTAAGTTCAATTTGAAGTTTAAAGTTGAAATTTTTGAAGTTTAATGCTGAAATTTTTGATGCTTTTGAAGTTTAAAAATTTAGAGTTTTTGAAGTTAAACCTTGGAAATTTTTTTTGTCTTTGAAATTTGACATTTTTTGAAGTTGAAATTTAGTACTTTTCTTTGAAACTTAGAATTTTTGAAAGTTTTTGAGAAAAATGGCTAATTCACCAGGGATCTCAACTTTCTACCAAACCGAGAAGTTAAATGCTACAAATTACTCCGTGGCGTGTTGATATGAAATTTCCTACTCTTGGAGAAAAATTGCTATGAAATTGTGTGCGGTAGGGAGAAAAGCCCGGTGATCAAAGAGGGCGCTGTCACAGAAAAGGATGTGGAGGCATTTAACGTCCGAAAAAGGCTTGCATTATCTATGCTGTACCTCAATGTGCACAGTGATTTCCGACAAATTATGGTGATTTAGATGACCCTGTGAAGTTTGGACCTGTTAAGAAAAAATTTCAAGCCCGACAACCGTAGTCATCACATGCAAATCTTCAGTGAATTGATGCAAAGTAGAATTCAGCCGAATGAGAACGTCAACCTTTTTGCCTCACGAATCCAGAGCTTAGCCAACCAGCTCAAGGACAGCGGAAAATCTCTTGATGAAGTTTTTCTGTCATACCAGTTTCTTAGAAATTTGCCATCAAAATTTGCCGACAATCCAGTTTAAATTTGGGAAATGACAACACCCGGGAAACAAAATTAGTGTTGAGAAGTGGACGGCCATGAATGAAGAGTGTTATGGAAACAAGGATAGCAACTGATTTGAGAGACATCTACTTTTATTTATAACAGCTTGGCACAGAAGTGTATCACAGTCAGCAATTTCATAATTAATTGTAGAACAGGATTTCATTGCTTTAAAAAACTATTAAATATCACATCATATGCTTTATCACAGCTTGGCACAGGAATATATCACGTCTGAAAAAATCTCATAAGTGCTGGCAAAAAATGGTTTAATGAATTCAACTTCAAAAGCCGTTTTAGATTTCAATTTCAAAAAAGCTGCCTTTACCTTGAAGAGAACAAGTCCCACCGGGAAAACTTCCAATCCTCTTAAGATATGTAAAATCACTGATGAAAACACTAAGTTCCTATATGACGGCACTTCAAAAGAAATTCTAACTTCTATTTCACTTTAAAAACAGGTTTAAAAAATTAGAGGCATTAAATGTTGATTAAAAACGTTACTATCATTTTAAAGATTAAATAAAAGCAGGTTTGGCTGGCTAAAAATAACATATCTGGAACTAAAGAGCATTACCGCTCGCCTCAAACATCTATATCGCCATAACGTCTGTCAACTGTCAATACAGCCTGACTGTCTAACTGCTTAGCAGCGACGATCTGCTTAACTGCGACGATCTGCCATGATCAGCCTAACTTGCCGTCGATCTGCTTAACTGCTTGTGAACCTGCACTTAACTGCTTATCGGTCTGCCAGGATTACGGCGAAAGCCCTCCTTTTATTTGTCACTGCCGACCTGTGCATCTCATTTCTGAGTTGTTCCCCGGCTGCGCGGTTGACATGCATTTACCGGGCTTCTAAAGCGCATCGGTGATTGGGTGTACAGCTCTGTAACAGTTTTCTCCGGGCGATACTCACTTCGCCAACCAACCATTATGCCCGTCCAAGATGGCGGCTGTGATGGACTGGAGATTTGTGTTGTGCGTCTTAAACGATCGTTGACGCAAGCCACAGTTTAAGCGAGGTTTAAATTTAACATAAAGTTATTCCTTTAAGTTCATTTAGCATTTGAATTAAACTACTTGCCTTTGGGAATTTATTTAATTAACTTTAAGTTGTTGAAACTCTATCTGAACCTTTTATTGTGGGCCCTTAAAGTTGGAGAGTTTCACAATTCAGGTAAGTCAGAAATTAAATACACATTAAGAGTTGGGATATTATTGTTCACAAATAGCATTGGAACAAAAGCCCCTCCTCTCAGCTCTTATGGACTGCAATTTGCCAGCACTTAAAAAAAAATAACAATCAAACATCATAACCATTTACAAATGCAATAAAACAATGTGCAAATCAATTTATACCTGTAGGCGAGTAACGAGCAAGTAGCATTCTTCAAAAGATTAATAAAACAATGTACCAAGAAAACTTTAAAACAATGTTCCATTCAATTCAAAACAAGAAGGCAGGCAAAGTTTCAAAAATAAAATTTTTGCAGTTACATTACGTAATATCAGAAAACTTTTAAAACAATGTTCTCAAATACTTTTCAAATATAAAGTCCCTTTTTAAACCTTTAAAAACACTTTTCACTTAAAACCACAAGTAATTCCAACAGAATTTTAAATTAATTATGCAAAAAGGTTTCACTAAAGCATTACAAAATTTTACTATACTTCACACAGTTACATATGTTCAGTTTCACAGTTAGGATTTTAACTTATCAGGTTGTCCCATGCTCGAACGACGCGAACGGCAATTAAAAAGATTAAAAAATTCTACTTAATCAAAAATACAAAGATTCTAAACTTAATTTTGATACTTAAAACTTTGAATTCTAAGCACAATTCTAAACAATGAAAATCTTAAACGTTTTAAACTCTTAAACAATAATCCAACCACCAAAAACCTTAATCAACTAGAAAAATACAGTATATTAGTGCAAAAATTCATTAAAAAGAAAAATTACGATATATAAGTGCAAAAAATTTTCAAACAACATTATGACATGATAATGATTAATGACCTGGTGATCACCAAAGATTTCAAATATGCACATACCTTTATGCACATACCTTTTACGCATAATTCACACATACCTTGGCCAAGGATTTTCCACGCACCAAACTTTCATTCAATGACATGAGAAAACAGTTGCATAAATGACATATTTACAAAATGAAAAATGACACTTTTCAAAACACATTAATACTTTATCAAACATTAAATAGCAAAATTCAAAAAATATGGTGGTGGCATCAAAAATATCAAAAACTTTATTAACCTCAAACCACATCCTCAACAAACTTTTTCAATTCATTTTGAGTGATAGGCTTAGTAAAAATGTCAGCCATATTAGATTTTACTTCTGATGAAATACTTTAAATTTATCTTTATAAAACAGATCTCTTACAAAAAATAATCTAACATCTATATGTATTAGTTCTATGATTTTCTATTGGACTTTTAAGGAAATCAATAGTAGCCTGGTTATCCACAAATAAAGTAGGTTTAGAGTTAATATTTGATTAACCCACAATCATTACCCTCTTTTAGAACGTTGTCAAGCCAGGTGTGAGTTCTTTGATATTCTCAACCATAGCAAGAAATTCAGCTTCCATAGTGGATAAGCTAACTGACTTCTCTTTGAATGTACGCCAAGTTATGGGTGCTTTATCTAAACAGATGAACTCTCCCCCCCATGGATATTCTATCGTCTCTATTCGCTGCAAAATCTGCATCCGAGTACCCAATTAAATTCAGATTTTCACATTTTAGCCTTAATTTGTATGATTTAGTCTTTCTTACGTATCCGAGTAATTTCAACAGTCCCGTTCCAATGTTCCATGCCCGGGTCACTCTGGAACTGGGAAAAGATATTTACGGCGTAAGAAATGTCGGGTCTCGTGCGGCTAGCTAGAAACGATAGGCATCCTAAGACGCTTCTATATGGGTAGATTTGCATTTGATATTGTTCACTGTTAGTTTGAGGCGATTGTAATTTACTGTACTGTACGCTTTTTGTGATTGGGAGTGTGAAGAGATTCGGAATTTAAAATTTATCAAATCTTTTGCCAAATTTCGTCAATGTAGGGAATTTGGTGGATTATAAGACCGTTATCAGCCTCTTCAAATTCTACACCGAGTAACCTTTTGGTTTTTCCCCAAAATTTTTAAATCGAATTTGTTTTGTAGTTTGTTTAAAATTTTTACCATCTCATCTTCAGTCCTTCCAAAAATGACTATGTCGTCTACATAGACTAAAAGAATACAGCAGAAATTATTAGAGAAGAAAGTACAATTGCCACCATTCGAATTTTCCAAGTCCAATTTCTAGCAAAACATTCTTTGAGTTCGAAATACCAAGCACGACCGCATTTGGTGCAAGGCCGTATAAGGCGCGTTTTAAGTGACAAACTAAATTTTCCCTACCAGCCTCTACGTACCCTTCAGGTTGTTTCATGTAAACTTCCTCTCTCCAAATTTGCATACAGATACGCACACGGCAACGTCGCATTGCACATGTTTCCATTTTTAACAATACCACAAACAGAGAAAAAACAGTCTAATTAAAGAAAAGTTTATAACGGCGAGAAAAGGTTTCGTCATAGGATTCGCCCTTGACTTGGTTTTAGCCCTGTGCCACCAAGCGGGGCCTTATATCTCGCGACGTTTCCCTTCTCATCTCTTTTAATGTTATATACCCATCTGCACCCCAAAACTTGTTTGCCTGGAGGCAGGATTGGTTAAAACTCAAACTTTTCTATTTCTTAGATTCTGATACTCTGTATCCATGGCCTCTTTCCACTTTTCAATTTGTGGAGACCTAAGCATCTGTTTGTAGGTGCGAGGGAACTTCAGGTACTAGTCAGCTTTTGTCAACTTTAACTTCCGCGTTGCTTGGGTTTAGGGTTAATAACACCTTGGAAGGAATCCTTTCCTTTAAAACCTGAACATACTTTTAGTTGCCTCATCATAACTTAATGTTATTCTGTTTGCAGCTAGTTTTCTGGATTTCGTTTAAGCTTTTCAAGTTTACGCTTCTGACCCTCCTCATGAAAGTAAATATCTGTCCTGGATCCATCCGGTCCGAGGGACGGCGGTGGTTACTTACCCAAATCGCATCGCGAACAAGTAGGAGAGCTAATTGTCCTATCATCCATACTTTCATCTGCATCAGATTCTTCATCTGACTCTAAACTGGGTGTGGGAGAGGAACTCGGGAGACTTTCGTCTTCGACCGTTTCTTGACTCTCTTCACCAATTTGAGAAAAGCTAGAATCATCTTTGGGCGCCAGCACCCGCTCCACTGTCATTTTCCGAAACTTTTGGATAAGGACACGTTCAGGTTTCTATCACCCTTTCCTCCTCCGGGATCCAAATTCTATACCCTTTGGTACTAAACGCGTACCCAACTAAAATGCCTACTTTGGCTTTCGGGTCCAAGCTTTCCTCTCAAGGGTCGAGGCAGTACCAACGTAAACTTTTGATCCGAAATTTTCGAAGGTGTCTTACTGAAGGTTTAATTCCCTTAAACAACTCTATAGGGGTTTTAGACTGTTCTGAATGGCATAACCGGTTCCACACACAATGAACAAAGAATAACACGGGCTCACTTGGCCAAAAGCTTTTTTCCCAAGACCACTTTCTGAGAGAATGGTCCTAGCTCCGTCTACAACAGTTTGGATTGAGTCGTTCAGCCAATCCATTTTGCTCGGGCGTGTAAATGTTTGTGTGTTCATGATTTATGCCCTTTTCAATGCAAAAGTCTTCAAAGTATTTACTGGTAAACTCACCCCCATTTGTCCGGTTTTTACAGCTTTGACTTTTAACCCAAGTGATCTTTCGGCACGGGAAACATATCTAGTAAATATGTCAAAAACGTCTGATTTTTCCTTCATAGGGTAAAATGGTCATGTATTTAGAGAATTCATCAATAATTGACAGATAGTATCTGTCCCACACGTTTGCCTACCACATTTGATGGACCCCACACGTCCAAACAGATTAGATCTAATGGACCTCTCCACTTTGCTCCCACTAACGGACTTAAATGATACCCGCCTGTGTTTATTTAATTTGCAAAGTTCACATGAAAATTCTGGGGTTTCTTTAGGTTAGGCAAACCTTTAACAGCATTTAGAGTACTAGTTTTTGTGATGAAATCTACACCTGCATGACGCAAACGTGCATGCCATGATTCGAGTTCTCTCAGGTTATTTTTGCTTATAGCATTACTGTTAGGAAAAAACGCTATTTCTTTACTTACCTTTTATTTCCATGACATTTTATCTCTAAATTTGCTAAGTGAAAAAACGAAACTTTTGTAAACTCCTTTAAAAGTTTTCTAAGTGAAAACGTAACTTCGTTATCATTTGAAAATGGCGGTGTAAACATCGTCATGTCTTTTAATGCCGTATAAAAGTTTTCATTTCTCGCCGATAGATGGCGCTGTTCCTAATTTGCATAAAATAAGAACTCTTTTTTCCCCTATGCAAATATCCATCGTAGTCCGCACTAACTGGCAGATATAAAAAGGGCATCATCAAGTTAACCTTTCAGAGAGAGAGTCCCTCCGGTCTGTCGCTCGAAAGTTCAGCCACCCTACTACAGTGGTTGTGTGTGTAATCAACCGATGTGATTCAAATAGAACGGATCAAGCGATCAGTGCTGCTGTATCCAGATGATTCAATGTGATGTGTTTGTGGAATCTGAATAGATCGCCGCTGGCGACTTGTCTTCCAGAAAGCTTGTTTTATTTGTGCTACTAAGTGGATGCTGCTTAATGTATTGTGTCTTCATTATGTGCACTGTGTAAGCCTACATAATCATCTTGTTTTCAATAAACTACAGAAAAGGTACCTACTTTGTCTTCTTTGTTTAGACACATATTCAAACCAAAAAACTTCTACTGTGCAACTCAAGTTAATGAGTTTCAACTCTGCTTAAAATCATACAAAATTTATTTTACAGATAAAATCCAGTAACTATTCAATTTCAGCAATGACTTTCAAATTTGTAATTTAACTTGTCTGGTTGAACTTGTTCAACTTTATATATATAATTTGTTAATCCTTTTCACTGGTTTATGGGCTTCAAGCCCAAGTTGAAATAGTGTTTTGAACATGTCGTGTTGTATTTATAATGTGTTTTGTTTTTATAGTGTTTTTTAACGGTAAAGTGTTACGGTAAAGTGTTTTTTTTAAACGGTTTCAAGTGTTTTAAACGGTTAAACACAGTATACAAAACAGATTTTAAGTGCCCTTAATATTATAGATGGACGGGGCTGTAGTGTTTTTAATCTCCTATTTTTCTTGTAAATTGTGTAGTATTCCTAACTTTCCCAAACATGGAAGCTTCAACTTACACCAAATAGGAAAAAATTGTCTGCCGACAATTATGAGTCTTGGCAGGAAGACGTAAGGGTATTAGGTGACGGTGCGATTAGGATTTGTTGCGGATCTCAGTCAGTGGTGTAGAAAAAGCACCCCTGAAAACTGTCGCTAAGGGGGGGGGGGGGGACAACTTGAGAGATTACAAGAGATGTAGATAACGGGGGCTGCTTATAGCACGATCATTTTCTGGAACATTTCAAATTGATTACAAGCCTCTTATTTCTGGACACTTATGACCCCATGGAAGTTTGGGAAAAAAATTAAATAAACACCTTTAAACCTGAATCTAGAGCTCATGCTATGAGACTCTCAGATGACTTTTTTTCATGTAGATTGAACGAAGGGGAGGAAATAGGCTTATTTTGCTGCCAGGTTGAGGATAGTTAGTTTAAGCAATTAAAAGTTGCTAATGCTCCCCCAGCTGATGGTATCAGTTAATTTCAAATTGCTAAGGTACTTACCCTCGGAAGTATCAGAGAATTGTTCAAAACAATTTACCGCTGGGCCTGACGAAACATTTAAGTTCGATTTTTAGTTTTAGCCGAACTTTTTGGCTGAGGAGGCCAGACTAAAGCAAACGTGTAGGGGATCAAGCTACCGTCGCAATGTCTAGTCAAGTGCAGCGTGTCCCACCTAAGGAATAGGTGTAAAGTAAGGACAGTACGAACGTGCTATAGGTGTGGTAGAATCGGGACATTTAATTGCTAGTTGTAGGATCCCCTCCCCCCAGTAATCCGTATAAGTAACAAACGACAACCCAGACATCATATGATAGAAGCCCACACAAGTTAAGGATTTAAATGATTCTTCATGGATCTTTGATACAGGGGCTAGTGCTCATTTTTGTCGGGATTCAAAAGACTTTTTAAAAACTTTGTAACCGAAACCAATTAAAAGGGGGCACCGGTCAGATGTTCGGGTCGCCATAAACGGCATTGATTGTTCCATTGAGGGAAGGGGGAACAGTCTGATGTTAAAATTTCAAGGTGGATAAATTGTTTTAAAACATTGAAATAACGTCCCCTCTATTCCCTCTAAGTTAAGGAGAAAATCTCCCTGTCAGGTCCTGCGTTGGGACACTGAGGGCATTAACTTTTGAGGGGGGACATTAACAAAGTAGAGGTAATTATTCATCGTAACGCGACCAACAAACATATTTACAGCACACAAAAATCCCACCGCCGCCTCTGTCCCCATGTTTAACCCTACAATTAACACTCACTAAATTACAAGGCAAAGCAGATGCTTATTAATTTTCTTCACAAAAATGTCAACCCAAAACATTAGAACTTTGGCATTAGCCGTTTTTTGTTCATATTATTGTAACGCTTATAATTGAAAACTACGTAAGGGAAAGGTATTTGGCCTTCCCGGTTTTTTAAATCTAAAGTCGTTATTAAAACCCTGTCATGGTCATGTTGTAAAATAGCAAAAAACTACGAAGCAAAGAGCTTTACAAGTTATTCCATAAGATTAGTTCGAACCAAACCCCTCCACTTTTGCACATGGTTGTTTGTCGGGGACATTTACACCCTTCTTAACCCTAACCCATCATATCGGGACATAAATTCTTTGTAACGATAACAGCCATCGTGACTACTCAAAGAAAAAAGTCGCTGGTTGATCCATGAAGCAGAAATCTGAAGTCTTCGAGAATTTTAAGAAGGTACAAAAACGTGCAGAACGGTTTCTAAATAGAAAAATTATTTAATATCAGAAATGATAATGGCATGGAGTTCTGCCATAATGAAATTTAAAAAAGTTTTTGGAGGAGGAGGGCCTCTGAAAGCTGAAAGAAACCAACGATTTTACGCGGAACAGAACGGTGTTCAAGTGAGGAGGTTTAATTACACGGCCTTGGACGCTGTAAAAGCTATGTTACACTCAGTAAACTGGGAAATGTGGTTTTGGTCGGAAAGCATTGTGTTTGTTTCACATAAAAAAAAAACACCTGGAACAGGGTATGGCCACGCAAAACACAATCTAAAACACCATGTTGAGCTATTTTGGGCGGTCGCAATACCTTCAGTTAAGGCATATACAAACTTCTGGATCAAAAGGCGTTCGTAGGTGTACCACGTCAATTACAGACAGTACAGCTCGAAATGACGGGCAAAACAAGGCATACTAGTTGGGTACGCATATGTTTACCTGTGGTATAGAGTATGGCTACCGAGTGACAGAAAAAGTTGTTGAAACCAAGTAACGTAACGTTTGATGAAAATTTACACACTCGTCGAGAGCAGTGGAGTCGTGCTGGTAACACCATTACAGCAGAAGAAAGTTCCGATGGAGGAAAGGGAACCAGAAAGAGAAGATTACAGAGAAACTAGCACCTCCGAGGAAAAATATTGAAATAAGTAGTGGTGAATCCGCAATGAGGAGGTCGGGAGAGAAGAAAACAATTCGTTTTTTAAAGTCTAAAGGACCGAGTGCACACCAACAAAAGATGTAGTTTGGATGAGAAAAGCCGTCCCATAGGTACAGGACGGGTCCAGAAAATGATATATACTACGGTATATCAGGAAGCAACTATAAGATTACGATCCTGTAGACTAGCGGGTCGAGGGCTATTGCAAGAAACATGGACTTAAGTATGGACCCTGAAAATTTAGTATTTAAAGGTAAAGGATAACTACACCGGCAATTGTGAAAGACGAAACGAATTTAACCAGTTCCTGACTAGAGGATATAGTAATTCCAAAATCATATTTTCAAGCATTAGATTCTCAAAATTCAGATGAGTGGAAGAAGCTATGATTGCAGAAACAGGAATGATGTTATGTACAGAAAGGGAAGTGTGGAAACTTGTACCGTACCTCAAAATGTAAAAATAATACGGCAATAGACTGGGTATTCACAGTTAAAACCGACTCAAAAGGTAAATAGTAACGATACAAAGCTAGACTGTGTCGCTCAAGGATTCGGTCAAAGAAAAGGTGAAAAACTACGACCAAGTTTTTAGTCCAGTGGTCAATTTTCTGGTAAATAAGATTATTTCTTCTCTTTCGTAGTTGGACATTTTTCATTGGTCTTCATATGCAAAGTAGACATAATTCTGCATACCTATGACGCCCCAGTAAAAGAAGATATTTATATGAAAGCAGCCCAAAGGATTTGAAGAGGAAGGTAAAGAAAACTACGTCTGTAAGTCAACAGAGCTATTTACGGCTTTAAAGCAGAGTGGACGTGAATGGTTCAATGAAATACACGGAATTCTAAGTGAGTTAAAATTTTAATAAGCTAGAGTGGGCCTAATTGTGTCTACATTTATGAAAATAGTTTAGTTATTACTACTGTATGTTGACGACATGGTGTTTATATCTAAAACCAAAGAAAAAATAGAGAAAGGTAAGTAAACTTTTAGAAGATAAAGTAGATCTAAAGAAGTTGGGTCTAGAACGAAGAAACTTACTCGGGGTACAATTTGTTAGAAAATAGGGAAGGACTATTTATTCATCCAGGAAGATTACATCAATAAAATTTATGAGCGGTTTATGAGAAGTATCAGATACCATTAGTTTCCATTGCCAATCGCACCTGGAATTGTCAATGTCAAAGACGCAAAGTCCTAGTAACGATGCAGAGACTAAGGAAATGGAAAAAAACATGCCCCTACCGTAATATTTTGGGATGTTATATCGTTCTTGGCTCAGTAGAACCAGACCTGATATCTTTACGCTGTAAAATATCCCTTTCTCAATTTCAATCTAACTCCGGCCAACCATCTTTGGAACCAATTAGTAAAACTACTGGGATATGTAAATCAACATCAAAGTTAAAGCTTAAACTTTCAAACATTAGTGAAATTTCAATAAACTGTTATTTGATGCGATTTCGCCTCAAATAGAGATGATCGTGTGTCGATGGAGGTACAATCTTAATGTTAGACACAAACCCATATCTCGTGGCGAATTTTAAGCAGAAATGTGTAGCCTTGTCATCTACGGAATCTGAGTTTATTGCCCTGACAGAGGCATCAAAAGAGAACTGTTATGGATGTATAGAATCCTAGATGAACTAAAAGGTTTAGACATTCTTCCAAAAAATTTAAAGGTTACATTATTTTGTGACAATCGTGCAGCTATCGACTTTTCAAATTCTCCATATAGAGAACAATCGCACCACAACACATACAAGTAAAATACCATTTCTTAAGAAGCCTCGTTTTGGAAACCATTGTTTAAATTGGAATATATTAACACTAAAACAAAACCACGCAGACATTTTCACAAAACCTTACCCAAAATCAGCCTGTCCACTTTCCAATGACAAAATTTTCGTTAAGTGTGAAAGACCTACTCACGGTTTGTGGGAACTAGGCAATTTTTTTGTCTCCTATAAGCCCTTCGGCTATGAGACCTTTTTGAGGGGAAAGGGGAAATTTTTTGAAATTTTTGATGAAAAAAAAAATAAAAGAAGAAAATTGCAACATTTTATGTAATTGTGTTTGTCTTATTATGTCGTCTGACATCTTTACAGTCGAGGGAGTAAAGTTCCCACGGATGTGCGATATTCTTAGCTTCTGGTCATTCTCTGAAGTTTTCGAGCAGCCTCTCAAAAGCGTCTCGCGAGGTGAAACTGTAATTTGCCAGAGAATTCTGAGGTGATTGGTTAGTTCTAAGAGTAGAGTATTTTCGTCCCAATCACAGGAGATGTTAAAGTTTTATTTCAGTAAGTCCCATTTTTGCAGTGGAAGCTCCTAATATGTCCTCCTAGTCTGTAAGGTGTTGTGTCAAGGCATATAATGTGTTAACCTATAAACAAACTTTTTTTTTTCAAATTTTTTCGGAAGTCCTATCCCAGCTCGATTCAGTTGGATTTCAATTCGGTTTTTTTTTCAAAATTTAATTCGTATTTTTCATTGCAATGTCTTGTACTGTATTATATTGAATGGAACTTTGCAAAATGTGAGTATTTTCTAAAGTGCACTGAAACGTATATTCATGAGTATTTTGAAGTATGAATATTTTTTGATTAGAAATGTGTTTATTAATGTTCTAGCATATGTGTTTCTTAATGTTCTAGCATAAGTGTTTCATATTTGGATGCATCTATATAGTATTTCTAGTAAGTTGAAGGTATTTTTTGAAATGAAGTAATTTAGAAACGTGTCCTAACCATGCTGGCCAGCAACAACTGTATATAGTGTTTCTACTAACCTTAGTGCAATTTTGAAGTATTTTTCAGGCATCATGTTTTAACATTAATTTTTCGTTAAGAGGCAAAGGTTACCTCTAATTCTTCGTTTACTTTGAATCTGACCAAGTTTACTAAATTGTCATGGAAGGCGGGCCCTTGTTAGGAAAAAAACGCTATTTCTTTACTTCCCTTTTATTTCCATGACATTTATCTTCTAAATTTGCTAAAGTGGAAACATCAACGAACACTTTTGTAAAACTCCTTTTAAAAAGTTTTTCTAACAGTCGAAAACGTAACTTCGTTAGGCATTTGATAAATGGCGGCTGTACAACAATCGTCAGGTCTTTTAACTCGCCGTAATTCAAAAGTTTACATTTCTCGCCGCATAGATGGCGCTGTTCCTAATTTGCATAAAATAAATCTTTTCTTTCCCCTAATGCAATATATTCCATCGTCATGTCCCGCACTAACTGGGCAGATATAAAAGGGCATCACACGTTAACCTTTCAGAGAGAGACGTGCCTCGGTCTGTCTCTCCGAAAGTTCAGCCACTACTACTAGTGTTGTGTGTGTAATCAACCGATGTGATTCCAACTAGACATCCGGATCAGGGGATCCGTGCTGTGCTGTATCCAGATGATTCAATGTGATGTGTTTGTGACTCTGATATGATCGCCGCTGGCGACTTGTCTTCCAGAAAGCTTGTTTTATTTGTGCCTACTAAGTGGTGCTGCTTAATGTATTGTGTCTTCATTATGTGCACTGGGGATGCCTACCATATTCATCTTGTTTTCAATAAACTACAGAAGAAGGTTACCTACTTTGTCTTTCCTTAGTTTAGACACATATTCAAACCAAAAAACTTTTCTTAATGTGCAACTCAAGTTTAATGTGTTTCAACTCTGCTTAAAATCTACAAAATCTTATTTTACAGATATAATTCCAGTAAACTATTCAATTTCAGCCAATGACTTTCAATATTGTAACTTTAACTGGTCTGTTGAAATAGTTTAATTTTATAACTATAATTTAGCTATTCTTTTCATTGCAAGACTGGCTTAACTGGACTGGGGTTATACGTCGGTACAAACCACGTTCGAGTTTAGCAAGAAAATACAAAAAAATTTTTTCTCTTAAAGACATTAATTCTTTCCATTTCCCCTAACAAATTTAAACCGTTTCTGATCGAGCATGGGGCTCTGATAGTAAATTTCTCCTTAACTTTGGAGAGAAAAAGACATTTTTCAAAAACACATTCATTTTTACCGAATTTAAGTTTTACATCCCCCTTTCCATTAATTGGAAACTCTAGATTTCCCCTGAGCGAGCAACCATATTTTCATTCTCAACCTGTCACAAAATTTAGAGAAGATGCTGCGATCTATTACAGAAATGGTGGCTGGCGGCCGAAATCTATATCCACGTCATACTGATATGGTTGTCAAACATTAACCATTTAGATTGGCCTCTGCCACAAAAAAACTTAAATTGTTACCTTTAATGGTCATTGGGCGATGAGTGTTCTTATTCGATCTGGTTACCTGGGTTCTGGGGTCTACTCGGGACCTCTGTCCGCTCGCGTTTCGTGACTGGGCTGGATGTTGACTTGGAGACTCTGCACGCACCCAGACTGTAAGATCTGTTCCTGGGACAGCTAGGATAACCTTGGACGGACACGACAGTTCCTTTGGAAATGTCCCAGACGGACCGCACAGGGAAACAACTTTGCCTGGTTTCCCTGATACTAAAGGCTTTCCTTACGTTGACGTCTTTTTATTGGGAGTCACGGAGGTTTAGGGGTTTAAAGGGGGGGGGGGGAGGGGGTCTCTTCAGCCACCACTTCCAAGACAATGTCTTTAACACAAATCTTTACACTGTCCCATCGTAGAAACACTTTGGAACAATTGAATCAAATTTTGATGGCAAAATTTCTAGAAAACTGGTCATGACAGAAAAACTTCACAAGAGATTTTCCGCTGTCCTTTGAGCTGGTTGACTCAAGCTTGGATTCGTGATTCAAAAAGGTTTGTTGTTCTCATTCGGCTGAATTACTTCTTTGCATCAAATTCATCTGAAGATTTGCAATGTGCATGGGACTACAGTTGTCGGACTTGAAATTTTTTCTTAACAGGTCCCAAACTTCCACACGGGTCATCTAAATCGCCTGATAATTTGTTCGGACATTCACTGTGACACACTTGAGGTACCAGCATAGATAATGCAGCCTTTTTCGGACGGTTAAATGCCCTCCACATCACTTTTCTGGGGACAGCGCCCTCTTTGATCACCGGGCTTTTCTCCCTCCGCACACAAGTTCATAGCAAGTTTTTTCTTCAAGAGTAGATAATTTCATACTCAACACGCCACGAGTAATTATGTAGCATTTAAATTCTTTGGTTTGGTAGAGAAAGTTGAGCTCCCTGGTCAATTAGCCATTTTTCTCAAAAAACTTCAAAAACTTTCAACAATGTCCTAAGTTCAAAGAAAAAGTACTAAATTTCAACTTCAAAAAATGTCAAATTCTCAACAGACAAAAAACAAATTTCAAAGGTTAACTTCAAAAAACTCTAAAATTTCTTAACATCACAAAAAGCATCAAAAAATTCCAGCATTTTAAACTTCAAAAACATCAAAGATTTCAGACTTTTAAACTTCAAAAATTTCACTTTAAACTTTCAAAAAATCGTCAAAAAATTTCAACTTTAAACTTCAAATTTGACCTTAGATTCGGATTCATCTCAAACTCTCAGGATACACATCCAAAGACTTCCGGATATTTCATGGTAAGGCTTTAACCTCTTTTAAAGAATTCCTCAATATTACTTTTGCCCCCTCCATCTCAGCACTGGGGGTTTTCCATTCAAATTATTCAGTCCCGGGCTTTCACTCTACTAACGTAAGCACCATTAACCCTTAATTGTTCCCGTTAGTGCCGACAATCCCCGTTAAATTTGGTAAATGACAACACCCGGGAAACATAATTTGTGCTTGAGAAGTGGACGGCCATGAATTGAAGCGTGTTATGCGAAACAAGGTATAGCAACTGATTTGAGAGAGATCATCATACTTTTATTTTTATAAACAGCTTGGCACAGAAGTGTATCACTAGTCAGCTCAATTTTCAATAAATTAATTGTAGAACAGGATTTCATTGCTTTAAAAAAAAAAATCTATTAAAATATCACATCTTGCTTTATCACAGTCTTGGCACAGGAATATATCAGTTCTGAACAAATATACGCATAGTACTGGCAAAAAATGGGTTTAATGAATCTCCAACTTCAAAATCCGTTTTAGACTATTCAATTTCAAAAAGCCTGCTTTTACCTTGAGGGAGAACAAGTCCACCGGGAAAACTTCCAATTCTAAGATCTATGTAAAATCATGATGACACAACTAAGTTCTATATGACGGCCACTTCAAAAGAAATTCTAACTTTCTATTTTCACTTTAAAAACAGGTTAAAAATTAGAGGCCCCATTTTTTAAATGTTGATTTTAAAACGTACTATCATTTTAATAGATTAAATAAAGCAGGTTTGGCTGGTTTAAAAAATAAATATTGGAAAAAAGAGATTACACTGCTAAAATCTTATCCCCCAAAAGTTTGTACGTCAGAAACCCCGACAAAATGTTAACAGCGAAAATTGTTTAAACTGGCGATTGTTGATCACCCAATGCCGTGATATGTTAAACGCTGTGCCGCTTAACTCTAGGTTTCTCCCAGGATTCGGCAAAAAGCCCTCTTTTTTTAAATTAAATAAGAAAATTTTTGAACTTTTTTTCATTGTAATTTTCTCAAATTTTCCCTTAATTTTTCTTTGAAAAAAAAATTTCCCTTTTCAAAAGTATAAAATTCCCTATTGGGGCCCCTGGGAAATGGGCAGGGAAGGGGGGTTTGGGGGGGCATGAATAAGGCACAAAATCGCTTGCTTGACGCACATTTTTATTATAATAAAAAAAATGAAGGAAATTGTTGTTGTTTGTGTGGGTCTAGAAAAATATGCACAAAAAAAACTTGAAAATTGAATATAAAAGTCATGAGTCCGAAAATGTGACCTGAGTATCAAAATTTTAATTTTTAATTACTTTTTTAATTTTTAAATTTAAAAAACGTTTTCAGGATGCAGCTTGGCAAGTTTCGACACTGATTGTGAAAAAAAATGATGCTTTGGGAAAAAACATGAAAGGGCCCCGGAATTTTAGTTTTTTGGGGCCAAATCTATATCAAAAAAAATGTGTTTGAAAATCTGATGCGTGCGTGTCCAGAAAAAATAGGGAGCAGAACTCTCAAAATTGAACTATGAGCCCTTTCCTTCGGTAATGTACAACTGAGGTCAGAATTTTAAAATTTTAATTACTTTTTAAATTTTTAAATTTAAAAAACCCCGATTTTAGATCGTATGTTTGGCGAACTTTGGTCATAAAAAAGATTTTGCTTGAAGTGAGTGGTACCGCAAAGTAAAAAACCGTTTTTTCTTGCCAGTTTGGCGAGTTTCGCCGAATGTACTAAAAAACAATCGTTTCAATTTGAAAAGATGAAATGGCACGAAAATTTCAACAGGTTTAGAAATCTTCTCTATAAAAATAAAAATAAATTTGTAAAATTTGTGGCGGTTCCAGAAAAATCTTGCACAAGAATCTGAAAATTTGAATTTTGCCCTGGAATGCGTAATGTGCCCCTGGAATCAAAATTTTAAAAAAATTTTAATTACTTTTTTAAATTTTAAATTTAAAAAAAACCCCCCCCCTTTCTAACGGAAATTTTCTTCCCTGGTTACAAATTTTGGGGAGCCCCCCGCTGTTCTGGGTTTAAAAATAGTTTAAAATTCGTATTTATGCTTTAAAATAATTAAAATTTTGTTTTTGTTGCATTGTAGAAATGTTCGGGAAATCCGGTTTCTATGGGTCGTAGGTTTTCAAAAACAAATTTTTGGGGCTTATTTTTAGCGCAAAATTTTGGGGATTTTCTTTATTTCGCGTTTTCCCTAGGGGCCTTTTTTGAAAAATTTTTTTTGTTTTTTTAAAAGTTTAAAGACCCCAACTTTTAATTTTCAGAAATTTAAATCGAAAAATTTGGGGTTTTTCATGTAATTTGTTTAATTTGGGTGAAATTATATAAAAATTTTAAAAAAAAAAGTGTATAATCTGTCTGTTGTATGTGTGCGGTCTCCAGACAACTACGCCGCAGAACTTGAAATTTGAATATATTAGCCCAAAGAGCCGATAAAGTGCACCTAAGAATCCGAATTTAAAAAATTTTTAAAACCTTTTTAATTATTAAATTTAAAAAAAGTTCTAAAACGAAATGTTTTATGTGTTACGATTGGGGAGCAACGTGCTTTCGGGGGTTTTAAATAATTTTAAAAATTCGTTTTTATGCTTTTTAAAAAGTTAAATTTTGCTTTTTTTTGCACAATATGGAAAGTTCTGAAAAACTCGGTTCTATGGGGGGTTGGTCTTGAAAACCTAATTTTTGGCGGCAAAATTTTCGATATTTGCCAAAAATCGCGATTTTTTGTCATTTGGGGACTTTTTCCAATGAGGGCTTTTCATGAATTTTTTATGGTATTTAAATTTTGTTACGACCAACATTTTTAAAAATTTTTAGAATTTAAGTCGAAAAATTTTTTATTTTACAAAATAATTGTTTATTGGATGAATTTTTAATAAATCCCGAATTTTATGCAAATTACCAATTTTCTGGCAGAAATATGTGCGGCCAAGCAGGGTTGTTTTAGTGGTGGTTTGTTTAGTAGTACCTGAAACCTTGAACCCTTTTTGACATTTTGTTTAAATTTTGGCCCGGTATAAACTGGGTTGCAGTTTACATATGTCAGATTTTTAAATTGCATTTTTTTAAAGGGGCTCAGGGAAAACCCCGTGCGGGGTGCTAGTAACGAATACGGTTGGACATTCAACAGAAAAGACAAAAGCAAATTTTTTGGGGTCAATCCCCCATTTTTTTGACCTTTTATAAAAGTTTTGTAAAAGTCCTTTTTTTTTCCCCCAAAATAATTTACAAAAAATTAAAAAAGTGGTAAAAAAAACCATGAAGGGTTTTTTTTAATAATTATAATTTTTGAGTGGAGTTTTAAATTTTTGTAATTTTGAGGGGGGGCCCCTAAATTTCCTGCATTGTCCCGAATTTTTAAATGACAAGACGTAAAAATAGTTTTTTAAAAGATGAAAAACATTAAAAATTACAAAATAATGTTTTTAGAATTAAGAATATTAAATAACATCAAATGGTTAATTATTTAAAAATAATTGTTAATTCCAGGTTTGAATTAGGGGAAAATAATTTTTGTCCCACTGTGTGCCCCTTTCCCCTTTGCTAAATATAAAAAAATTTCAAAGCAAATTCAGTCCCTTTTAAAAAGGGGTTAAATTTTTAGTATAGTGGGGAATAGTGCAAGAACACAACCCAGATTTTTTTTTATACCAAAAGTATATAGTAAAGAAAGCTTTAATTTTGTGAGAATAATACACTAGTAAAAAAAACCCAAAAAGAATGTTGTTACA
>JAWZYV010018456.1:0-29341 GCA_038373885.1 Cheiracanthium punctorium | reverse complement strand
CTTAAAGCCAAAAAAATTATTTCATTTGAACCTTGAAACAGTTTTATTTTTCAGGTGGCAGGTTTTTAATTGCCTTTTACAAATAGTAATATATCCTGAAAGTTTGGGGTGGATGAGACCCTCCCCACCCCCTTGGCTACGGCCTTGCCCTTCACGGAATATATCAAGAGATTACTCTTCTCTTTACCATAGTAACTTTTTTTTTAATATTCTACTTATTACCATAAATATAAGTAAGTTTTCGCTTATTGAAATGACCTTTTTATTCAAACAGCAGTGCTGGAAGTGTAGATATTGCTGAAATTTAAAATTGGTTTTAATAATATTAGTTGTACCTTTCTCGTATGTCAGAATTTCGCCTGGCCAAAATTGCTGAAATAATTAATACTAAATTTAGAAACTATTCGAGGTTTTTTTTTTCTTTTTTTTTTAACTAAGTGCTTGATTCGACAACGTTTTTCAGAATTTTTACACTGTGAAAGGGGGGATGTTGGGGGTCGAAATGTTCTTTTATCATATCTCTTGCTTTCTCCCAGAAAAAACATATACCATAAAATTCTTGAAGTAGTTGTTGTGTTGGAACATGTATTCGGATTTGTGTGCTTGTTCACGAGGAACCGCTTATAAATCCACGTCAAAGAAAGGACAAACACAAGGGGGGGCAAATGCTTGGGGGAGGACTTTTCTGGGTATCTAGCGCGTATTCACGTTACATCTGAAGAAAACCACCCAAAACTCTAGATCGCTAGACCGACGGCCCCGCGAGAGGACAGAACCCTTGTTCCTCCACTTGAGCCATCTCCCAATGTCAATGGCTTTAACCACTGTGCTACACATTGGTCTTGAAGTAAAATACAACACTATCGAATAAATAACAAAGAATTTCCGAATATTTTGAAATTCGTCGTCGAGAGGGGGGAGTGTGGTTGTTTCAGTTTTACACGAAAACTTCTGGAGCGAGTTGATGAGTTTACGAACACTAGGGAAATCATGAAGATTTCACCTAGTTGTTTGTTGTTGCATTTGGATAATTTATTTCTGGACTCGCTTTCTTGCTTTCAAGAATCCGATCATGAATATTCGTCGAATAAAGCAGAAAACACAACGATAGCTTTTGCTAGCACTTAACCCATTCGTGCCTGGATATTTTTGTGACTTTCTTCGATTTTTGCTAACATCAGCAGTAATTGATAAATTTCTGATGTCAACTTTTTGAACAAGGGATGATTTCATTTAACCCATTTATCGCTAGCGTCCCTTTTTTGGGACGGCATTATCGCTATCAGTCGAAAACGTTATTTATTTTTCCTAGCCTTTATTCACGAGTATTGAACCTCAACTCCACAAAATGTTTTAACATGACCTAGTAGGATGTTGACACTTCAATTTTTATACATAAAGATTTTAAAAGAAATCATTCCTTGTTCAAGAAGTTGACATCAGAAATGTATCTATTACTGCTGATATTGGCGAAAATCGAAGAAAGTCGCAAAAATATCTAGGCACAAATGGGTTAAAATCATTATGCATAAAAATTGAAATGTCAACATCCTACTGCCATATTAACCCTTAAATGCATGAATTTTTTTCTCGTTCGCACGATAGCCACGAGTATAAGTTAAATTTCTTATATCAGTTTTATGAATAACTATTTCATTTCTCCAAGGACAAACAGTTTGAAAGAATTATGTGAAACATTTATTACTCACGATATGAATCATATAAATCATTCCATATGAATCATTTATTATTTAAAAAAAAAACTATATTTCATATATGAAACTGACGTAAGAAATTTGGCTTCTACTCTAATCCGGCACTGAAAAATACGATGCATATATGCATCGCTATGCATTTAAGGGTTAAAATATTTTGTGGAATTGAGGTTCAATACTCGCGTATAAAGGCTAGGAAAAATAAATAACGTTTTCGAATGATAGCGAAAATGCCGTCCCAAAAAAGGGGGACGCTAGGCATAAATGGGATAAAGAGAGGAAACTTACGCTTAGTTCATAGGACAAAAGCGAAGTCGCAGGGGTTTATGGGAATCAAACCCAAGAAGCGATTAGCGGAGTGAAGGACATTCCCTTAACCTCTCATCCACCGGCTTTCCTGATTTAGACTCAACAGGCCGTTGAAATTATTGAGCACATGATCCTGACATGTACCAACCATTAGAACCATAACAACAACACAACGGAATCGTCTGGAAAACTAACATGGACTAAGAGGGTTCAGGACAATCATCCAAGCATTGCGAAAGAACTAAATGAAATTTGCCCAAAAGGTGGCGCTGGGAGTCGTACTCATTAATTTTTGGCGCATGCGTCGTCTGCTAGTAGCTGAAACGTAAACAAATATCAACGGAAGCACCCCGCGGGAGATACTTACTCCGTGTGTCGTCAGAGGGCGCCCGTGCCGTTAATTATTAAAAGGGGGTCGCATATTTTCCTTTCAGAGGCTGACGCAGTTTCGCCTGTCTGCGGCTTCCCGATGACCGTCCTAAAGCCTCTTAGTCCGTGAAAACTAATTACAATGGCGGTCACCTGTTGCTTTGTGATTGTAAAGTTCCTTCTGTGTAAAGATGGTGTTTTTAGCTGTAAAAACTGCGTACGAATGATGACTATACCGATCTAATCTAGAAAACTGCTGGAAAGCAGATTATATTGCCTTAATTTTCAGTCAAAGCTCTTCAGGATAAAATCAACTATGATGAGTGTCAGCGGGGAATTAAGAGAACTCTCAGTTGTCACAAAATAGAAGGTAAGAGTTATCCTCCTGCTTGCTGTATAAAATTGCTTTGGAAATCAGTTTTAAAAGCACATTTTTATAGTTTTGAGATCTGAAATTCTTCCAAGGAGGCTAAATAACGTACACGAACAGACTGATTAAATAAGTAAATAGGCTGAATGTAAGGCTTATATCTGTAGCAGACTATGTATAGCATCGTTTCAGCTTGTGTAACACTGATTTAAGTAGGCATAAAATCTGTTTTAAACCAAAATAGAAGTCTAATAGAAGCCTGTTACTTTCAATAAACTGTTTTTTCAAATGGATGTTTTATACTTGTGATTGTGTAACTGCAGAAACATTTGACGGTCGTACGTGACTATGTTCCATAACTAGGGCCCTTGCTAATGGGGGGGGGGGAGTCTCCCCAACACTCGCAAAATTCTATTAAATTGGGCAAAATTGGAGAAAAAATTTTAACGAAAGCCATAATTTACTTTTTTGTTTCTAGTACACTTGCAAAATTACGCAAATTCAGTTGGCAAAAGAAAGAAGTTTATAGTTGATAATAAAATAAATAAGTTGGCAAAAGCCGATATTTGACTTCACAGTTTATAGAGTTATGTACCCTAAAAAAAAAAAAAAAAAGTTTTAGCAATGGCTCTGTCCATAACTTAAATGCATCAATTTACCCCCAACAAAAGCATGAAAATTGGAATAATAATGATATATTTTTAACTTTTCCACAAGGCTGAAAAGTGTTTCAGTTCGATCTGTCTGTCCGTCCCTCCATCCTCTAACTGACATACATATCCATAAGTCATTATGACTTTATGTATGTTATTACTATATAGTGTACCATGCACCCGATGGAAAATGGTGCATGTAGCATTTAGATTTTACAGGAGCATCCAGAAGAATTCAAATACAGGGTGTCCCAAATTAAACGACCCTATTTTAAAGTCGTCTACAAGATAAACTATTGTTCAGAAAGTTATGAAATTTTGTGTATGGACATAATGAAAGTATGAGAATTTATTTCGGCGAATAAAAATAAAATTAGTTCAAATGTTAAGAAATTACACATTTAGAATACATTTAGGATAGTTTACAAGTATTACAGCAAAGCATGTTCAAAACTCCCATGGATTGAGGTCTAAGGACCGGGAGATGCATTATTCGTTAAAAATGCCCCCAAACGGCCAACATTTGAACTATTTTTTTATTCGCTCAAAGAAATTCCTACACAAAATTTCATATTTTTCTCAATAATAGTTTCGTCTGTAGACAACTTTAAAATAGGGTCGTTTAATTTCAGACACGTGGTACATTATTCTTGGGCACTCTGTCTTTAAAGCGTATTTTAACCCATTTGTGCCTGGATATTTTTGCGACTTTCTTCGATTTTTACTGATAACAGAAATAATAGATAAATTTCTGATGTCAACTTCTTGAACAAGGGGTGATTTCTTTTAAAATCATCATGCATAAAAATCGAAATATCAACATCCTACTGGGTCATGTTAAAATATTTTGTAGAGTTGAGGCTCAATACTCATGAATAAAGGCTAGGAAAAATAAATAACGTTTTCGACTAATAGCGAAAATGCCGTCCCAAAAAAGGGACGCTAGGCATAAATGGGTTAAGGATCGGCTTTTTCAACGATAACAAAGTAGATTAAGGCTCATTATCGAAAACAGTATCTGTATTATTAATAGGTTACCTGCAGGAATATTCAAAAGAATTCTAATACATTACAATCTATGGCAGTTTAGCAACATTCCTTCATTTTAAGCGCGATTCACTTAGTCTGTATATGGTATGTAGACCATTATACCCGCTTACTCTTCATTTAAAATATATAAATAAATTTTAAAACTCTTTAACAGAGTGTGGTAAAATTTCATTATTAGTCATGTTAATTTGTTCTGAGGTTATCCCCGAAATTTTTCCAAGTTCATCGCTAAATTTGGCGCAAGAATGACTTTTGTTTTGAAAGTCTTTTATAATCTATGCATTTGGCCTTATTTATGGCATTTGTTTTAAAATCTTGATAATGTTTCAAATCAAACAGTTTATTGTTAAGAAGTTTTATGTGAAACTGCCCATACTAATAAAATAATCATAGTTATTTATTTTTTATTACTTTTCTCTATCTAGGTACTGTAACCTACGATTAATAAGTTACATTTTGTACTTTACGTTTGTTCGTTTTATTACAAGGAAACATTGTGATCGCGAAAAATTTAATTATTCAGATATTGTCCATCTCAAAATTTACTTTGAGTTTATCCGTAACGTCTCAACGTATAGCGTGCATATATACAGGGTGTTTACAATTAATTACAACTTCCCCTACAAACAGCATTCTTCATCTGAAACGGGTAAGATTATTGCTACCAAATTTTGCTTGCGGACTGGGCATGAGAAAAAGTTCAAAAGATATTCACTGGGTGGCGCTTTGAACGGTGAATTTAGCACGAAAATGAATCAATATTGAGTAAATGTTTTAATTTTTCTTCATTTCCACCGTTAACCCCTTACCGCATTTCTCGAGCTGAGCTCGGGCAGGTAAAACGTTCCATTTTGGATTATTCCGAGTGTAGCTCGGGGAGTAGGAAATTTTTTATTTTTCACGCAATCTTTCCCGAATTATTTCGTTTTGCTTTCAAACATTTTTATTTACTTTTCTGCCCACTAGAAGGTAGAACTGTACGCGATTTAGGAAATCTTATTAATATAATGGTGTTATGTTTTAAAAATGTATCTATAGCAAAATATGCATTAAAAAAATTGCCATTTTTTGACCCTAAAACTCGAAAAAAATGGAAGCGGCAAGGGGTTAAATTTGAAATTTTAAATGAAAAGCGCCACCTGAAGGACACTTTTTGATTTTTTTAATTTAATTTCTTCGGTATCTCATGTATAGCCTATAGGAACGGTTCCCAAACTTTTATTATTGTGTCAACCCAACGAAGGATAACTTACAATATTGCCCCACCCCTCACATTCTTTAGCATACATACAGTTTTTTTTTTTTTTTTAATTTAAAACATTGAGTCGCCTGTTCTACAAAATAATGTAATAATTGATAATAAACTTTTTAAGCGAAAATATGTTTCAGATAAAAAATGAGGACTAAGAAGGCGATTTTTTAAAACATGCATTATCACTTGCTCTTTGCCCGTTTTTCTCGTTGACCCATGGGCGCCCATAGAAATTTTTTTAGGGGTAGGGGAAACTTCAAATTTTTTTTTTTGAGGGGGGGTCAAATTTCAAACTTGTAACAATATCAGTTTCGATTTTGCTTTGTGATGCAATTTGGTTTACATCTTAAGACAAATACTAAAACCCTAGGTGGAGGGGGGCAAGTGTCCTACCTTGCCCCCGTTATGGGAGCCCATTCGTTGACCTCCGCTTGGGAACCGCTGGTCTGTACATGACATTGGGTCACAGTACGTTCAAATTTTTTTTTCTTGAGGGGGGGCAAATTTCAAACTTGTAACAATTTCAGTTTCGATTTTGCTTTGTGATGCAATTTGGTTTACATCTTAAGACAAATACTAAAACCCTAGGTGGAGGGGGGCAAGTGTCCTACCTTGCCCCCGTTATGGGAGCCCATTCGTTGACCTCCGCTTGGGAACCGCTGGTCTGTACATGACATTGGGTCACAGTACGTTCAAATTTTTTTTCTTGAGGGGGGGCAAATTTCAAACTTGTAACAATTTCAGTTTCGATTTTGCTTTGTGATGCAATTTGGTTTACATCTTAAGACAAATACTAAAACCCTAGGTGGAGGGGGCAAGTGTCCTACCTTGCCCCCGTTATGGGAGCCCATTCGTTGACCTCCGCTTGGGAACCGCTGGTCTGTACATGACATTGGGTCACAGTACGTTCATTCCGTACGTACTTCCATTTTAGCTACAGAAACATGTTTATAAGGTAGGTTTCATTTATAACCACCTTGTATGTAAGGATGTATGTATGTATTATCCATTTTGCCCTACCATGAATCCATTTAGTAGTTTTTGTCGTACGTATTTACTTACCACCATAACTTCACAAACGATTAAGCGTAGAATTTTGAAATTTTATATTTAGGAGTGCTGTAGCATCTACTTACGCATTTTTCTGTTTGATTGCAATCAACAGAGCAGTTTATTTACAGGGTCGCGATAAAAGTGTACGGTCAGCTTCAATGCATTGTAAGTCTATTGACAATCAGTTTGAACCATGGTCAATCTTGCCGAGTTTTGGAGAAATAAGGCAAAATTTGGCACCAAAATGTCTGAAATTGACTCAAAAATAGCCTGAAATTGAACCGAATGAGTCTTTTTTTATTGGGCGAGAAATTGCCAAGCCTTAATATTATCAAAGTATCGTATTTCAATTTCAAATGGAATAAATTTAGGTGAACTGCATATAATTATCATGTAGTTGGGATTATTAAGTCCCGCCCTGGCCTGTGTGAATAAGACACTCAACACGGTGGACAACTAAACTGTGAAAGTCCCGGGTTCGGGGCTATCGCGGGGCTGTCGATGTTACAGTCTGGAGTTTTGTCGGTTTTTTCCATATATTACGTGAATATGTGTTAGAATTCTTAGAAAGTTCTCCGACCAGGGCCTCATTATGACAAACAGGGGCCCCGGCCATTGATGAACTTGGGGACTCCCTCTTCTATGAAATTTGTTTTATTTTTCATAAAAGTTTGTTTAACCCTTTAACGTGCAGTGTTCCCGCTCTCGGAACACCCAACTCTGACGTTTTGACTGTTGCCAGTCAAAGAATAGATTTGATTTCTATAAAAATAGTTGCGGGTGACATAGCTCCACTAGAATCCTTTAATTTTTAGCACGTCATTTCCCGTGAAAAAAAAAATGATCACGATTCTTTTTAACAGCACTGACATCTGCCGAAAAATGGAAGAATGCGAGAACAGCTCGATAGACTGCCCCATGCTGAAAAAAAGCGCATCCGTTGCCACCGCTCGACTTAACGACCAGCAAGAGGGCGGACCGATCGAATCGTTCATCGCGTGCCACAGATCTAGAGACCCTTTTTTTCGTCCGCCATCTTGCTGGTAGTTAAGTCGAGCGATGGCAACGAATGCCCTTTTTTCAGCAAAAGAGGAAAGGGTTTCGCCTCAAAGGGATAAAAAAATAATAATATTTCAGAACAACATTTTGAAATTCGGGCCCTTTCGAGCAGGGAGCCCTGGGCAAGGTCTCGATTTGCTCATGCGATAATAAGGCCCTGACAAAACTCCTACATTCTGGGCAGATAATCCATGCACGGCTTTGCCATAACAACACAAATAAAAACAATTGGGATTGTGAAATGCCGCGATAAAAATTTACTTCTGCAATGGTCATGGAACGTGAATTCAGTATAAATGTTGCACGTTGCTCAGTTTGGCCAACGAGTGAAATAACGTCATCTAGGGCCCCGCTTAACCCTTTAACGCGCAGTGTTCCCGCTCTGGGAACACCAAACTCTGACGTTTCGACTGTTGCCAGTCACGAAGAATAGAATTTGATTTCTATAAAAATAGTTGCGGGTGACATAGCTCCGCGAGAATCCTTTACTTAGAACGTCATTTCCCGTATAAAAAAATGGTCGCGATTGTTTTGAACAGCACTGGCATCTTCTGAAAAAGTGAAGAATGCGAGAACAGCTGAATAGATGGTCCAATGCTGAAAAAAGGGCAGACGTTGCCATCTCACGACTGAACGACCAGCAAGAGGGCGGACGATCGACACGTTCATCCCGTGTCACAGATCTAGAGACCTTTTTTTGACGACAGCTGGCTGTGCCGGCACAGCCAGCTGCGTCAAAAAAGGGTCTCTCGATCTGTGGCACTCGACGAACGTTTCGATCGTCCGCCTCTTCCTGGTAGTTAAGTCGAGCGATGGCAACGACTGCCCGTTTTTCAACATTGGGCAATCTATCCAGCTGTTCTCTCATTCTTCCACTTTTTCAGCAGATGTCAGTGCTGTTGAAAAGAATCGTGACCCTTTTTTGACGGGAAAGGACGTGCTAAAAAGTAAAAGATTCTCGTAGAGCTAGGTCACCCGCCACTATTTTTATAGAAATCCAATCTATTCTTCGTGACTGGCAACAGTCGAAACGTCAGAGTTGCGTGTTCCCAGAGCGGGAACACTGCTCGTTAGAGGGTTAAGGTTACGTATGAAATTGTAGACTATTTGGAAGAAAATAAAAGATTTATTTTTGTTGTTGTGCTCAGAGACCGATCAAGGCAACTGTGGGGCCTGGTTTAAATAAAAATATTGGACCCCACGCGATAACTTTCCCCCTTCTAAAAATCCAATTACGATGGGTTTATTCTGAAAAGTTTTAAATATATTCCCCCCTCCCTACAAACACGAAATTTTATTTTAGGTAAACTGAAATAAACGAATCTAGATGATATCAATGAGACAGATAACATGATAGAACCGATAACTGCTGTATCATAGTTGCCAAAATGTACGGAATAGAATAAACTACATTTTTTAAAACATTTTTTAAAAAAATAACAGCTAACCAGCGTATTTAATTACAAAAATTTTGCCGCTTTCTAACTTTAAAAATACTGTTTACAAAAAGGTAGTTATTCAAATTCCACAAATCTTGGCCGCTATGCTAGCCTTTTGACGAATTGAAAAGAAGTAATGGATACAGATGTAAGTTTGAATTTTCATGGTTCATTTTTTAAAATTGGAAAAAATACAACTTTTGACGCTTTTTTTCTTTGTTATCTTATTGCGAAATTATAAAACTGTAAAATATAAGATTTTTGGGCCCCTATAATCTGTGGGCTCTGGGCAGTTGCCCCGTTTGCCCTGCCGGTAATATGGCACTGGTTGCGCTTCTCATCGCATTATTAATTCAATCTTTCTAAAGTTAAGCAAAAATACTGCAACTGCAAATGTCCGTTATTACAAAAAATTAAGACTTTGCCCGTGAGACAGATAGTTTTCGATGTCAGCTTATAAAAGCTTGCAGCAGTTTCTGCTGCGAACTTTAAAATCTTATTTTGAACCCTGCTCGCGGAGGTGCTAGGTCTCTACTCAGAGGCTAGGTCTCTCCTATGGAATGGATTCAAAATTAGGAGTTCCCAAGCAAAGTAGGACTTCCTCATGCAGGGGCTCATTAACCCTTTGATGCGCAGCCCTTTCCCAATGCTCAAAAAAGGGGCAGCCGTTGCCATCGCTCGACTTAACGACCAGCAAGAGGGCGGACGATCGAAACGAAGCTCGAGTGTGTGTGTGTGTGTGTGTGTGGGATTACGACCGATTAGCTCCGAATGGGCTCTAGGTCGAAGGGTGGGGTGCCCTCCGTGGGGGTCTTTCTAAGGGGTCCTAACCCGTATTTACGCTAAGTTTCGGAGAAAACCACAACGAAGCTCGAACAGCCGAGTATATTTTTTAACTACTCTATGAGAGAAATCTATAGAAGCTTCAAAAGTAAGGTAACAAGGGCCAGTGGCGGCTCGTGGGTTTTTTAAATGGAGGTTCACAAAACAAATTTCGAAAATTATATATGCAGATAGGACGCACCTCACAAATTAAAGTAGATTTGCGTTTCCAGCAGTTAAAGGAAAACAATGCACGCAACCGAAAGAAAACAAGTCATATTGGGTCTCATATTTCGTCAGCAGCATTACTTTTAGCAAAGGTGTCGTCTTGATTCATTTTATTTCAATTTTTTTTTCAAGTTTAATATTGAAAAATGTCATTGCTTTAGCTCCGAAACACTCATTTCACTACCATCTGAATTATTGACACTAGTTAGTAAAAAGTATTGTAGTGAAAAATGATTAGAAAAAATAAGAATACTGAAAAAAAAAAGTATTAAGTAAGCGAATGTAACGAAGCCAGGGAAAATACGAAAGAGATAACAGCAAAAATATCGCACTCGCGCATACTCCAAATATGCGAACGGAATGACATCAGCAGCGCCGTACTTCCTTCCAACTCTCTCCGCTTCTGTTGTCATAGAGCGGTTCAGAAGGAAGTTTTTCTGTACGCAAGTACGATCGATTAAAGACTGGTGTAGAAGCTTACACTACAGTGCGTTAGTTATAAATAAGAGTATTTAATAATAGTAGGGGAGAAGAGTGTAGAAAGTAAAACTCACAAATATCTAGAAGTGAACTTAATATTTCTTTTTAAATTAATTTCTTACTGTGCTTAGTATTTAGTTTTTCCTTTGGGAGTTCACGTGATCAAATGGAGTGGTGGCCACTGACAAGAGCCCTCCCGGGCACGCATATTCCTCAAACAATTGAAATTCCACGTCTTAGGTACAACAGACGTTCACATCAATCCTATACCGTTAGATGGCGCTAGTAGTAGTACCATAAAGCTTCGTGCAAAGTTGGACAAAGTTGGGTGTTCCCAGAGCGGGAACACTGCGCGTTAAAGGGTTAAATGTGTAGCAACATTATTTTTACTTTCCGAACATGTACCATGTATGGAAAGTAATGTAATCATGATAAAGTTCGAGTGTGGTTGAGTGAGTGAGTGAACGCGATAACTCCTAAATGGGGCATTCAATTGACCTCAAATTGAGTATATTCCATATCTATATACATTGGAGAATTGAAATGTGCATATTTTCTTTCTAGAAAAGATTATTTATACAGATTTTTATCATGAGAAACTAAGCTTCAGAAAAACCAATTTCAAATGCTATTTCATTAAAAAAAATTTAAATGCATTTAAATTGAATTACAGTTAATTTCCGTTTATTACATAATATAAGAAAATGCATCACTACCTAACGCTTTGCAGGTTTATTGTATGAGGGTCAGATTCATCGCCGTCTGAGGAGCAGTCCAAAAAATCTAAATCACTATCACTATCAAAACTAAAATCTCTTTCGGAATCTCATAAATCATCCAGAATATACACTCTGTCAATTGCTGAACGATTTCTAGCAGCCATTTCTGATTAGAAAAGACGGCAAACAAGTGAAGTTAGAGTGGTAAATACCAAGTACCTTCAAATGCCAATATTTAGTCGACGACTAACGACATGTGTTGGTCAAAACCCAAGTTAAACGTCTAAAACTGTATCTAATTTATTTCACTGGTTAAACGGTGAAAACGCGGGATTGTTCTCCTCGATAAAGGAAGAAAAACACCTGCCCGCGAAAATCGCGGGATGAGCAGCCGGAGGGTTAAAAAGTTCTCAACCCATGGAACCTCCTCTCCCTCTTAGGCATACAAACTCTAGGCATTAGAGTAGTTAACACAAGTAGTTTTGTCTTGACACAATACACATACACAAAATCTGACAAATGACCGTATTCACCAAATGTTAAACCCATGAGTTGATACAGCAGAGCAAGTTACATCAAAAGTTAACGTGAAGAATGGTATTCACCACGGCTAATACAAAAGTTACCAAGACATCTGACCCATAAAATTCCTGTGTTGCCTCTAAGAGTCAAACTGGCCAGTCAGTTAACCCTTTAACGCGCAGTGTTCCCGCTCTGGGAACACCAAACTCTGACGTTTTGACTGTTGCCAGTCACGAAGAATAGATTGGATTTCTATAAAAATAGTTACGGGTAACAGAGCTCCAAGAGAATCCTCTACTTTTTAGCACGTCATCTCCCGTAAAAAAAAAATGGTCACGATTATTTTTAACAAAACTGACATCTGCTGAAAAATGGAAGAATGCGAGAACCGCTGGATAGATTGCCCAATGCCGATAAAAGGGCAGCCTTTGCCATCGCTCGACTTAACGACCAGCAAGAGGGCGGACGATCGAAACGTTCATCGCGTGCAATAGATCAGCATTGGGAAAGGGTTGCGCCTCAAAGGGTTAACATGCCTCAGAGAGATGGCGTTTGGTAAATACCGAGTGTGACGTTGATAGGTTATCACTGGTAATCACCTCATATCGATCCATCGCGAAATTCGCTGCAAAAAGATACTTACGTAAGAAAGTGTTCAAAATTGATGTGTTTCTCGTGATTCGTATTTCTTGTTTCTTAAATGCTGTCATTTCTTTCTTTTTTTTCGTGCATTTAGCGTACCATCCAGGATCCAGAGTATCTGGTAACTAATGTAGTTTGTACATGCGGCCCTCCTCATGTGAGAAGACGTCTCAAGGTAGGATTTAATCTATTGAAAATTTTTTTACTGCTGCATTTATTTTAAGAAAATATGGAGTTCTGTATAAAAGGTGTGACTGCATTTTAAGAATTGTAGTGATATGAACTTCAAATATTATAAAAATATTTTTATTTATTTATTTTTATACTTTGGTGAACTGAATGAAGTGTTTGATTGAACATAGTTCTAGTAAAGTTTATGGAGGAAAGAACCTGAATATTTTAGAATTTATCTATCAAACTTTGAATGGAAATTTAACTTTTGCATTAAAAAGGGATATTAATTTGGAATTTTTATACTTTCCTAATGAATATTTGACAAAACGGATGAAACTCAACCAGGTGTGTTTTAAAAAGCAGTGTAAACGTCGGGTCAAACACGGATTTTAAAACCTTGATAGTGCCGCCCGAGTGCAGTTCGGCCAACTCAAACGTGCAGTTATTTGCGATATTTAGGTTTGACTTCGGGCAGAAGAAAAATGAGTGTCTGTTCTGTGAAACTCGAACTGAGTTCGTTTTTATTTTCGAATACACTTTACATTAATTGATTCAATAATAACTGGCGATACTTTTTTTCGTTACTGTTACTTTTTTTTTTAACGGTGTAGTTCGAAAAAATCATGTGATTTTGGTACATAAGTACAAATAAACTAATTATGTCAGGCACTTCAAAATTTTGAAACTGTCTCTTTACAAGCTGTACTACATACTGAAGTAAACGATAAACCTGCATCAGTTTCAAAACTTTTAGAAAAAATTCTTTAAAATCAGGAATTTTCACAAAACGTGTCACTCTTCGAAAAATCCTGCAGCTCCAATCCATGTTTAAGAATTTTTTTCTGAAAATTTCACAAAAGGCACAGCTTTTTCGCTTATTGCGGTGTATGAAGCAGCTTATGAAGAACCCTCTGGAATTTTTTGGAGACCATGGTGCTATTAGTTTATTTCAATTACTGTACCAAGACTAAAAACAGAGTTTTTTTTCTTCGAAGAACAGCCTTAAAGGCAGGGTTTTCAGAATAATTTTAGCTACTAGAACCAGTTTCGGGAGCTTTTAATCTTCCAAAGCTGCTATAAAAGTCAATTTTATTGGAATTTTCTTGCATCTAAGAGGTATTTTCGCTTAAAATTCCCCAACTTTTAATGGTATGTGGTTCAAACTGATCAGCTCTTCTATTAAAAAGTGTGACTGCTCAGTTTTAAAACCCTGGTATAAGGAAACGAGGGTGTGGTTTAGCAGTTTTTGCCAGTTTATAGAATTTGTCGCTAAATTTTCGTTGCTTTTTGGAATTTTCCCTTAAATTGCTTTTTCATTGGATTTGGAGCCAGTACAACTCTTTAAATAATAAAGAAAATTAGCAACGTTTGGGAAATTTATCGATTTTTATTCAGGTGAATCTAACATGCCAATTTTGCCATTTTTTGGTGTTATAATAGCGAGGATATTTAAGAAGCACATGGTGAACAATGTTGAAATACAAAATTAATCTTATTTTTTCTTTAATTTCTCGTTTTCAGAGTGGTTAGCGATTTTTCGCATTGTTTGATTCAGATCAAGCTCGATAACAAGCATTCTCATTGAAATTATTGTATTTAGTTTTTATGTTGCACAGTTAATTGGATTTTTTAAATTTGTCATGGTCATTTTCTATTAAGCATAGATTAGGTAGTTTGGTCTTGGTTTGAATTGCAGAGTTAATCGGATTTTTTGTAAATTTCTTGCTGTCATATTTTACTAACTGTGAACCTACTTCATTTCTTCTGAAGTTATTGGCAGGTGTTACACAGTTAGTCGCATTTAGTAAATCTCTCTTTGTCGTTTTGTTGCCGATCATAAACCAAGTAGAATTTTCTTGCGTTTTCTGATTCAGACAGGGTACTTTCAAGTTCGTATTAGTTCATTTCTGCAGAAGTTACTGTGTTTAGCTTTTTTTGCATTGTTAGTCTGGTTTCAAAAAACTCTCGCCATTTTCTGCTAATTATAAGCTAAATAGTTTGGTCTTTATCGGTATTGTCTCATTTAGACATGGTACTCTGATGTTTGTATAGGGACATTTCTACTGAAGTTAATGCATTTAGCTTCTGTTGCACAGTTAGTCTGTATTAATAAATTTCTCGCTGTCGTTTGTTGCTAATTATAAACCAATCTTCGTCGTTTTGTTGCCGATCATAAACCAAGTAGAATGGTCTTGCGTTTTCGGATTCAGACAGGGTACTTTCAAGTTCGTATTAGTTCATTTCTGCAGAAGTTACTGTGTTTAGCTTTTTTTGCATTGTTAGTCTGGTTTCAAAAAACTCTCGCCATTTTCTGCTAATTATAAGCTAAATAGTTTGGTCTTTATCGGTATTGTCTCATTTAGACATGGTACTCTGATGTTTGTATAGGGACATTTCTACTGAAGTTAATGCATTTAGCTTCTGTTGCACAGTTAGTCTGTATTAATAAATTTCTCGCTGTCGTTTGTTGCTAATTATAAACCAATCTTCGTTTCCGTTGCCTCATTGCCGTGGTACTTTCATGCTCATTTTGAGGCATTTCTACTGAAGTTGTACTTAGCTTTTATTCCACAGTTAGTTGGAATTGATAAATTTTCCGATGTCGTTCTATGTTAATTATAAACCAAGTAGACATCATCTGATTCAGACGTCGTACTTTCAAGTTTGTATTGGGTCATTTCTAGTGAATCTATAGCATTCAGCTTCTGTCACATAGTAAGTCGAATTTTATAAATTTCTCGTGGCCGTTTTATGCTAACTATAAACCAAGTAGATGAGTCTTGCATTGCCTGATTCACGCATGGAGTTTTCTAGGTTTTAAGTTCGAATGGAGACCTTTCTAAACTATTTCATCCATCTTCTGCTGCACAGTTAATCGTATTTTATAAATTTCTTTGTGTCATGCTTTGCTAACTGCAAACCTAGCAGTTTGGTCATCTTTGCTTTATCTAATTTAGAAATTTTACCGTTGGAAAGCCTTTAGGTTTTAAATCCTTAAAAAAAAGCTTGGATACGGACATTTATAATGATTAATGTATTTTGAAATAATTCGAGTTTTAAAGTATAAAATGAATTCCACAGCATACTTTCTGAAAGCAAACAGAAAAAAAAGTTAAGAAACGGGTACAAAATTTCATAATTAATCATATGTAAAATTTACGCATTTTCGATAATGTCAATAGATTTATTTTATTTTATTTTAACTCATTGAGTCAATGGGGTGAGATTTACCCCCAAGCGAATGCTGCAGTTACAGGAAAAGACGCTTCTGCGCATAAGTTATACGCACATGTCGTCACTGAGTCTGCATCAACGTCAGTCAGTGGCAAAAGTTCAGAACTAGGCTTGGAAGCAGACTCTTTCTTTCTTTTCCGTTTCCTGTAGCTTTATTTTTCTGATTTAGTTTTCAGTGCAGGTAAAAAAAGGGCTACTAATTTAAAATACCAAAAAACTGGGATTTTTAATAAGATGTGCGTGGTTATTTTTAAGCCTATTTTTTTCTAATTAAACTTAGACGCCAGATAATTTAAGTGTTTTCTGTCAGATTAAAGTTTTGTGCCACATGGCTTGTAAGGTGGTACTAGAACTAGGATGAGTAGGAAGTAGGAAGAACGCGTAAATTATGGAGTTTTGTTAACACATAACTCAAATAATCATTTAATATAGTGCTTAAATATGGCTGTGTGCATATGTTTTGTATCTTCACGAGGATGGGTATTTGTGTTGGTATATATCGGTGCGCTTGTGTAGGTATATATATGTAAGTATTTATGTGTGTGTTAATACATAACTGTGTGCATGTCACGAGATGTAAATGTAGGCATGCATGCAAATTTGTGTACGAGTCTGCGTATGTAAGTATATTGGGGATGCTTGTAAGTATGGGTGCTTGTATGTGTTCATGTGTACGTGCTTGTGTGTTCGCTGTGTACGTTGATACATATGTGTGTGCATTCACGAGCATGTGAAAGTAAGTATGCGTGTATGTTTGTGCACTCGTGTGCATATTTAAGTGCAAAGGGAATGCTTGTGTGAATGAATGTGTGTATGTATACTTATATATGTTCACGTACGTGCTTGTATATGTGTACGTGCTTGTATGTCTGCTAGCATGCATGTGTGTTTGCGTGTATATGTGTTTGCTGCTTGTATGTATGCTTGTGTGTATGTATGCTTGTATATGCTCACGTGTACGTGCTTGTATGTCTGCTAGTATGCATGTGTGTTTGCGTGTACTTGTGTTTGTTGCTTGTATGTGTGCTTGTGTGTAAGAGGTGAAGCAAAATGGAAGAGAAGAGTAACGTTGTGTGCAAAAGACTGAATCACTGCCGAAGCTTGTCAGATGGTGTGAGACCATGACCCGTCTCATTGCGGGCCCGAGTGCCAGAATGCCACGTGACCGCAGTCAGTTCTGCATTCCAAGGAAGCGACGGAATCCAAGCGACCGCTTAATATAGTATTGCACAACTGGTTACTTGGACCTGGGCGTTATGCTGCTTCGAATGACTGAGATACGGTACCCTTTTACGGGTGTAGACAAAAGCAATAATTTCACACATAATTACTTCTGTTCTGAGAAATCAACTCGAGGCCGTAGCCAGAAGAAGCGCATTCGGGGTGTAGGGGCGAAAGGTAGCGTTGAAATTGAATTTCGTAGGGAAGGGCCATGTAGCTCTAAAATTTTATCAGCTTTAATGGATCGCCAGAAACTATGGAAATAAAAATCCACTAATACACTGACAAAAATTTCGGAGGGTGCGGGATCAACCCCCCCCCGTGATTCTTCTCTGGCTACGGCCATAAATCAACTCATTACGTTGGAAGTCTTAGGCTCTCCGGTATCTCTAGTCACAATTTGCGAATTATGCGCCATACACGCTTAAGACAAACGAACGAAATTCGATCAGTCGGAGCGATTTCTGGCGCAGTTTTAAAAAGTGCGCTTCTCCTTTAGGAGCGTTTTTCGATCACAAGAGCAGAGCGAAATATCAGTGAATCGAACGTTATCACTATTTTGGAGAACAGGAAGTGGGGAGGGGAATTCTCAGAAAAAAGACGAAGCGAGGAGGGGAATTCTCAGGAAAAAAACTTCTCTTGAAGAGCACTTTTGCGGAAATACCGGTAGGTTCCGATGCAAACGGATCGAATCCATGAATTTTCTTCACTCTTTGGTTTCAAGCGTGTAGCTAATAGCCTATGGCAGTCAAATGGATTTCGTCTGAAATCGTCTTCAAAAAATTTTATGCAGTTTTATAACTTGTTACGTTAGTTTTTCACTATCGTTGTGCATTTCAGGGGCGTAGACAGGGGGGATATCGGGATATATCCCCCCCCCCGAAATTTTTGGATTAGTGATGAAATTCCGTCTATTTATACACATATAAGTTCATATCCCCCCCCCGTGAAATATTTTCCAGGCGCATATACCCCCCCCCGAAAAATTTTCCTGGCTACGCGCCTGGTGCATTTCACTGATTGTGAAGTTATGAACTGAAACTTTTCAGTTCCTTGATGTAGTTCATTTATTTTATAATAAGGTCCTAGGCCTTCGAGTAGAGTTTAACGTAGGATTTCGTTCCTAAATAACTGTTCAATGTAATATTTTTTTTTTGTTCAATATCATGTCTAATAGACAGTAATAGTCGTATTCATCCAATGCTAAACCTCTGAGTTAACTCAAAAGATTTAGTTACTTGAAAGACTAAACAAGGAAAATGGTATGCCCCATGGCAAATTCACGTGCTGACATGGCATCAAACAAAGAGAATTTCCCCGTTGTCTCTGAGAGTGAAGCCAGTCATTAGGGTTACCAGACTGGCAATTGTGGTGTTGGATGAACCGCTGTTAATTGTATTCTGGACTGAGTCTAAAATGGAAGTCTGAGTCAAAGTCTTAAGACTTAGTCATCTAATCCTATACGACATGTACTGTTTATTACTCAGCTAAAACGCTCAACGCATCTATAGTAGAAACGCAGCTAACCCGGCAGTATTGCCAAAGGTAGAATGAAGTGTAAACCCGCGAAAAGATATAGTTCGCACATTTTTTGCGGATTTTAAGACGTTAGTTTTTAATTTTTTGTCTAAAATCCTTCAAATGATACTCAGTTTAACGAGCTACTGTTTGTATGAGCACTTAGTACAGAAACATTTGCAATTTTAAGGATTTAACAATAAACCGCTCTTGCATCGTCATTGAACGAGTTCCACCCATTAGAACTTTCACACTCTTGGCGAAAAATTCAGTCTTGACCGCAGGTTTTTGGTGACAAATGTTAGTGACCTGGCAACCCCCGATTCCGCCAAAGCTCTCCCACCCCGCTATTCCACATTCTTATTTTTTGTTGTACGGTACCGCTAACAGTGCATTTTTTTTAGACCACTGCCCAACTGCGTCGGACGAATTGCCCGCTGGTAGGGGAGAAAGAAGGTCAATGGGGGAGGAAGCCCCTATCACTGCCTCCTAGATACAGAAAACCTGAGCGCTGAGGCTTTGACGCCATCATTAGGCCTTCAAGTAATGACGTCACCACACTTTCATTCTCATAAAGTAAAACTATTTCAGATTTCTGGTGAATGCTACAAATATTAAAAAGTATCTTAAGTGAAAGATAAAAATTAAAATACGTTCGTCACACAAAACAATTCATTGTGATCTACTCCCTTATTACATTATATAATTAGTTATAGTTAAAAACTGCTGTTCTTTGTAAAATTAATTTTTCTATCGCAATTCATTAAAATGTTGTTATGAGAGAGTAAATTCACCAGAAATTTCGAATAGTTTTACTTAAGGAAATTTAATCTGTGATGACGTCACCTTTAGAAGGCCAACTGATGACGTAGAGGCTTGGTGACGTCGCAGTGGTTAGGCTTTCTATATCTAGGAGGCAGTGCCCCTATACCGTAAGGAAGCTGTCCTGTGCCAAGTAATAGATTAACAGCCAACTGCGGTACACCAAGCAAGTCAAACAGCGAATTCTCGGAGTGATACATGCGTTTCCACTTAGCAAAGCTGTAAATCGGCCGCTGTAGCCTTCCCAATGCTATCAGGTTAAGTGCGAGCGAAGTATAGTTCTTAGGCCCATTCTGAGGGTGCGGGCAACTGTCGCAACTCCAAGGGGTAAGGGGAGTTTTTAATGGTCGATTTTCATTTGCAGGCATTGTAATCGAAAACTTTATGGGCTTTTAATGACCAGTCGGGTTCCACCGGCAAAAGCTAACCCGTAAAACAGCAAAACCACGCCCCACACAAAATGGGCGGGAGATTTCTTGCAGACGGGACGGGACAATGCATTGATTTACCACTGAAGTTCGCGACATCGCACGCACATGAGGAAATACCTTAAGAGCCGTAACTCCTTCTAGTCTTGAGTTGGACCCACTTGGCACGACGCTGAATTTCTTTCATAATGCTTGGCTAATCGTTGTTAGACGAATCAAGTTTTCTTTAAAAGAGTATCACATCAGTGACATCTCCCAGCGTATCATCGAACATTTCGACGAACGTAGCAAACACCATAGCTGATTTCTTTTGCGTGACATAAACAAACCTCTCGATCAGTATTGACGGGAGAGATATCACAAAACAAAACGTTATGCTATTCGTTTCGTTTTACAAGGTAATTGCAAGTGATCTGTATTAGAGATGAGACAGGCTCAGCCCGAGCCCGGGCCCGAAGCGGGCTCGGGCCCTGTAATTCACGATTGCGGTCGGGCTCGTGAAAAATGTCTCCTTTATTGAGCATACTCCTTGAAACGGAATTTAAAAACCGACTCATCGGAAAAATAAACGTATTGATGTGCTGCTAGGACTTGCAATAAAATATTGGATGGGTAAAAAGCTAGCTTTTTCACATAATTTACTAAATGTTGCGTTGTGCTATTTTATTTACGTATGTGTGTTGAAATGCTGTTAATTCAAAATTTTGGCCTCATGATTTACTGGTCTATCTTAGTTAAATGTATATATACACATCGAATCACAAACTATCTTTTAAAAGTAATTTTGTTCCTATCAACTAAATTGTTATGCGATAATATATTCTTATGCAATTCTATGCAAATATGCAAATTTCTTAAATTAATTATGCAAAATCTCTTTTCTGGACGTGTTTTAAAAATAAATTTTTATAATGTCACTATGCGAGATTTATAATTTGTATTTTTCTGTATCTAATATATCTAAGCACATACGTATGTTTAACACTGATGTGACTACTCAACGGAATTGTTAATAAAAATTGAAACATTATTGTTATTATTTGATAAGCATCGGTATAAAGAATTAGAAAGTGCATTAAGAGTTTGCAACTATATTTGTCTTTAATTTTCACAAACGGCAAAATTTATCGTATTGTATCAATGAAGTAACTGAATTTTATTTATCTCTAATCTGTACTTATAGAGCACACGTTCGACTTTTATTTTCCTGCGGTTGTTTAACATAAAAAATAACTTAAGTTGATGTTCTTGAGACAGTCTTTTTCTGGTTTTTAGCCCTAAAATGTATGATTTTTTGAATAATGGCTGATATTGAAATTGTAATTTCATTTAGGTTTACTTACGCTAGAAAAAATATTTTTAAAAAATTCAGCACGTAGTTTAAGCACGTTAATGTGCGTATGCCTAATGTGCGTTTAATGTTTTTGTTTGATTGTGATTAATGAAAGCCAACTTATCCAAAAATATAAGCTCCTAAGGAAATAAGAAAATATTAAACCTTTGATTAACAAAATGCAATTGTATAGAACCTATTTAATGCGTTAGTATTTTTTAACGCGGATATCTTAATAATCCAAAGCTCAATCGATAACCAAAATATCAGCAATATCCAAAATCTGTAGCCTACAGATCTGATAACTTAATGCTTTAATTAGAAATTTCCCAGAACACTCGTTGTCTTTTTGTATTTGTATAGTCTCTTTTAGGCTTGTGTATTATAAAGTTAAAAGAAAAAGTAGTAAAATTCCAAAATTTGAAAAATGGATAATTAACATTTGGTGAGCCCATACTTTTATAATCTCCCAGATATACCTAATTCGATACGAATACATGTAAGCATAATGTTAAACACACCAAAATACACCATATGTACTTGAAAATGTTAGAAACAGTATTTATATTTATAGTATTTTTCAGAGGCACACGAAGTATAATTCTTATCCTCCTTTATTTTATCGACAGTTATTGTTTAAAATTTAAATTATTAACAAAAATCTAACGTAATAGGTACAAGCACAGTTAAAATATTATTGAATATTATAAAATAACGCTCTCATTTGAAATTAACGTACGTGCTGTTTCTTTTTCTTTTCACATAAACACCAAAAGGAGTCAAATACGCAATGACTAGCAATTGTATAAAGTGTAAAGGGCATTGTTAACGCATTTAGGGAAAAGTGAAATTAGTGTGCGTTTGAAAATCTATGACAGTATTAGTATATCGTATCAAAACAATCGCCATTTTTTTTTTCTATTTTCTTTAGATCTATCTTTACTTTATCGTCGGTGACTCAAAAAAAAATAGTGGATTTACATTTATTTGGTTTAATTTTAGATAGTTTAACGAGATTTTTATAATATGGGGTGGATGTCCTGTATAAAACTCGAAGACAACAAACTATGGTATACAACCGGCTTATAAAAAATAATTCATTTATTTACTTAATAGAACTAGGATGGTTGATTAAAACTATCTCATAATACTTGGAATACAGCAAGATGCGGTTAGCTAAATTTCTAGAACAACAACCAAAAAAAAACGGGGGGGGAGAGAAAATTAATCAGTTTTTAGAACACGTTTCAAATATCACGTAAAATAAGTCTCATTGATAAAACACGGCGTCTCTATAATAATCGTTACACTGATTCGTTATATATAACATACTAGCTGAAGTACCCGTCCTTGACGGGTTAGTGAATGCAAATATCCAAAAAGCAAGAACTTTCGTCAGGATTGTAGGAGTACACACAGAATGCATGTAGTATGTTGCCAAAGGAAAGAAAGCAAAGTTATAATTTTTATGTATTGTTAAAATATTACAGGTTAAGAGAGTCACTAAGTAATATCATTTCATTCGCTTGAGTCGTAATTATGGGATGCGCGAACGAATATTTACGAATATCGAAATAATTTTCGCAAAATCTCAAAATCTAATCAACATCTTTGAAAAATTGGAAGCCTAGAATTTAAGTTGAGTGACAACCTATCATGTCACCCAATTTCGTTTCATTCCCTGCAGTCTTTATTTCGTGATGCTGGAACAAAATTTCAGCATTTTAAAACGATTTTCGCAAAATCTCCAAATGTAATCAAAATATTTTTAAAATTCAACGCCTATAAATTAAGATTAGCAACTACCTATCCTATCACTAAATTTCGTATCATTCGTATTAGTTGTTATTACGTGACGTTTGAAGAAATATAAACGTATTTTGAGAGAATTTTCACAAAATCTCAAAATCCAATGAAAATGTTTAAAAATTGGATGCCTATAGTTTATGTTGAGCAACCATCTATCATGTGACCCAATTTCATATCATTCGCTTTAGTCGTTATTACGTAATGCGGGAACAAAGATTCACTCAATTTTAAACGATTTTCGCAAAATCTCGAAATCGGATCGATTTTTTAAAATTAGATGCTTATAGATTAAGGTGAGTGACCACCTATCATTTCACCAAATATCATTTTTTCACCTTTGCAGTTATTGCGTGATGTACGAACACAAATTTACGCAGTTTGAAACGATTTTCGCAAAATCTGAAAATCTAATGAAAATTTTTAAAAATTCGACGCCTATGTTTTAAGTTGAGTGACCACCTATCATGACACCTAATTTCATATCATTCGCTTCAGTCGTTTTTACGTGATGCTCGAACACAAATTTACGCAGTTTGACAGGATTTTCGCAAAATCTCAAAATCCAATCAAGATTTTTTAAAAATTGGACGCCTATGTTTTAAGTTGAGTGACCACCTATCATGACACCGAATTTCGTATCATTCGCTTCAGTCGTTTTTACGTGATGCTTGAACAGAAAAAGCGTCACGGACAGAATGACAGAACGGCAGAACGACAGAATGACAGACAGACAAACTTTTTTTGAGGGTCGCATCGGATTCCCGGGTGCTTGAAACGGATAGAAATCGCAAAATTTTTGAATTCCAAGAAATGTACAGACAAAAGTCTAATTTTATTTATATAGATAGGAAATGGCGTGTGCTGATATGATGTGTACACTACTGGCCAAAAGTATTGCAAGTTTGAGAAATCTAACTATCGTTTCAAGAATAAGCCCAGAAAAAAATGGACAGGAAATTTTAATTTTGATTTAAATATTTGTGAGAATTTATGCAGTAAAATTGGAAAGAATACATCTGAAAATCACCAAAAGACAAAATGAGAGTTTCAGGAACCCATCATTTAAGATGGCACCTTGAAACAACGAAGGAAGTATTGTAAAACTTTGTGGATTGCATATCTAAAGGAGTGGCTGTTGTGATCTAAGACAAGGCTGCTCAGCAGCATAATAAGCTATCTTTAGTTCAATGGCATTTATTTACTATCCTTTTTTTGCAGAATAACTTGAAATTAATACTTTATTTAGTTTTATTCCGGCAAGCCAAAATGGATTATGATTTCTATAATAACCTATATACTTTTTATGCTATTTTTTCAATAAATTAAATAATTATTTTTGTTCTTTAACTTGATGCTATCTTGTCTTTGAAGTAATTAATTTAACATGCTGACATAAAAAAAATATCAGTTATATTGATTTTTAATTTTGACGGGGGAGGGGGGGGGCTTAATCTTGAAAAGGGTTAGATTTCTGAAACTTGCAATACTTTTGGCCAGCAGTGTATGATGAGTTCTTTATAATCAATGTTCTTTTCAGATTTTTTTTTAAACTCGGAGCATATTTTTTTTTTTTGGTTTCACTTGCGCAAAGAATTGGAGAGCGTAGGTCCCAAAATCTCTGCATGACGTGATAGAAGCGCTTTCTTCAACCCCATCTAAACTTTAACCTATTCGTGCCTAGTTTCTACCTTTTCGGGACACTCAAATTTCGGCATTTCCGCCGTTACTTGCAGAAAATTTGTAAAAGTTGATTCATTTTCCTAGCCATAATTCTCGAATATTACATCTCAACTCAACAAAATACTTGAAGATGACACAGTGAGTTGTAAAAGAAATTGCCACTTCTTCATATAGTTGGTGTCAGAAAATAACCTATGTCTGGTCACAAATTGGCAATAAAGTTTTGAACGATACGGTCCAATCCCGTTGTAGCAAAGTTCGTTACAGAGAAAATCTCGCTACAGCGAAGACTACAATGAAGATACAATATCGAGTATAGCGAAGTTTCTTTAGAGCGAAATGATTTCTTTGGTCCCTTGGAGTTCATCAACCCTTTAACCCTTTGAGACGCAACCCTTTCCCAATGCTGAAAAGAGGGCAGCCGTTGCCATCGCTCACCTTAACGACCAGCAAGAGGGCGGACGATCGAAACGTTCATCGCGTGCCACAGATCTAGAGGCTACAGCCAGCTGTGTCAAAAAAGGGTCCCTAGATCTGTAGCACGCGATGAACGTTTCGATCGTCCACCCTCTTGCTGGTCGTTAAGGTGAGCTATGGCAACGGCTGCCCCTTTTTTCAGCATTGGGCCATCTATCCAGCTGTTCTCGCATTCTTCCATTTTTCAGCAGATGTCAGTGCTGTTAAAAATAACCGTGACCATTTTTTGGCGGGAAAGGACGTGCTAAAAGGTAAAGGATTCTCGTGGAGCTATGTCACCCGATACGATTTTTATAGAAATCAAATCTATTCTTCCTGACTGGTAACAGTCAAAACGCCAGAGTTTGGTGTTCCCAGAGCGGCAACAGTGCGAGTTAAAGGGTTAACACGGGGTCACCTCGATGTGAGAACACAACTCTGACATTTTGGCTGTTTTTTTCGCGAAGAATAAATTTGAAATCGATTAAATAATCAAGGAGGACATCTAGATAGACTGCCCAATGTCGAAAAGTGTAGCCGTTGCTATCGAACGATTTAATTACCAGCAAGATGGCGGCTGATCGAATCCCCCTGCTGCACGCAGCAGAGCTAAAGAACACTTTTGACACAGCTGGTCATGAGCAACAAACACTTTTTCGACTTTGGGAAATGGTTAAAACGGGATTCGACTGTACTTAAAAATAAACAAAACTATGTTTGTGTATGCGTTGCTTGTCAAAGTTGCGGATGCATTGCATTGTAAACTGGTGCTCATTGGCTAAGAGAAATATACCAGGTAAAAAGCATTCATTTTGAAGTTTAGAAATAGTCATTCTAACCGAAAGTGAAAAATACATTCAATAACCAACGGGCTAGCCTGTTCTTCAGTTTAATTTTTCCTCAACAGAGAAAGCGATCATGGCCACCGTGCAGTCAGCAGGCCCGGAATGGCCAAGTCAGGTGGTTGGCGATTGCCGAGGGCCCCCCGACCAGCGGGGCCCCGGAGAGACCCCAAAATATGAATATACTACTTAATAATTAGAATAATTTGATATATACAATATAATATAAAATAGCTAAACTTACGTAATATGGAATCCCAAGTAAAACATTAAGTAGTAGCACATAATAACAAAAAAGTACTGAAAAACTGAAAACATGAAATAAAAATTGATAATCCAGAGGCAAGAAATTGTAAAAAACAGGGCTGTCAATGCTAGAGAGAAGTGGGAAGACAAGCCAAGTGAGATCACGTGGGCGTAAGCCTAATTGTTCGATCCCAAGCAATGAAGTGGAGATGGAGTGGAAAATTGAAATGGAGTACTCCATTGTCAAGTACCACCGTACTAGCATTTCATTTTAAATAAAAAACAAAAATAGCTAGGTTTCTGCAGGTTACCTGACAAAAGAATTCGCTTTACGTAACCTGGGGGTACGACCGTAGCTATAAGAAAAAAACAGCATGGATGCTAACCAAACATGAAGGAGGAAGAACAGACAAGACTAGAAATCGTTGCCAACCGAGAAAATTAATCGACAAAAATAAAAAAATAAAAATTATATACATATATATATATATATATATATATATATATATCAGAGTAATTTGATAATTTATTTCCCAGTAATTTTACGTCTTTAAGCAGTGGCGATGGGGAGTACCCCAGAAACCCCGAGGCTCGAGCCCCCCCCCCGAAGAGTCATAGGCCTCAAAAGCTCTGAAACAGCTATATGTGGTTTTTAGGCTCGTAAGCCTAATTTTCAAATATTACATATTCTAATATTGTATTCCCGCTAAATTCCTCAGCAAGGACGCCTTTTCAATCTTTAGCCAAGGGGACCCAAGGGAGTCAGTCCGGGCCTGACAGTCAGTGTGCTTTTGCGTTCGACCTAGTTCGACCTATAGAGTATTTCGACGAACCAGTCTTGTCTCCTACAGGTCTGCATTGTGAAAAACAGCTTTAGACTGTCCTTAATATATTTCAACGGAAGGAACCTTCCAACATTCCAAAGTATTAAATTCAAGTTTTGGAATGAATGTAATGGATTGAATTGGTAAGGCAAACCTTCGACTTTCATTTTCCAGGGGCATTTTTATCTTTTGAAGAGATTAAGGATAGTTAAAACTGGTGTATCTTATACCTTTTTTATGCGTTAAATACAATAGGAAGGCAATAGGAGAATCTGGGGTGAATGAATGCCCAGAATGTCACTTAGATGACGTCATTGAGAAAGAAGTAACGTCGAAATGCTCTGTACTATTTGATTGCGGACTACCGATTAGATAAAAACGTAAACATCCGGCATAGACACGGAAACGAACTAGTCCATTAGTCGTAGGGGATGGCAGTCAGATCTGCGCTTGCCGAATTACTTCGAAACGATTTATACTTGTATGTTCCAACTATTTTATTATTTAGGAATACTATGTTTACAAATACAACCACAAAATTCAGAAGGATATTATCAAATCAACTGAACTAAGAATTCAATGAACAAGAACGTGCATTCACTCTGCTCGCTTTCTCCCCTCCTCGACCGGCTCATTTGGATTCACCTTTACTGGCAGCTTGCCAATTTTCCACGCTAAATGCAGTCAGACAGTAGCTACGTAAGGACTGGCGGTGGTAGTTAGCGATTTATAAGGGGTGCGGATATTCTGAAGTCAGCTTTCATGCGAATAAAGATTAAAATAGTAGAGGGAATTCGCTGAAAAATATATACAAAGCCGCACTCATTCTTTCCAGAAAACAAATATTTCAAATAAAGAAGTCCATGTAGTGATTGGTTGATTCGGTAAATAGTTTCACAAGTAGAAATGATAATCGAAGCGCTTATTGCAGTGATAGTTGCAACTGCAAAAGGAACAGTATGAAAAAAAAAAAAAAAATTACAACTTCCACTGTACTAAACAATGCAGAGACAAGGGAGTAATATACCCTTTTTAAATAACCGAAATTGACTTAAAATAGTAAATTCTGCGGAAAAGCATATTATTTTTACAATATATTCAATAAACTACTATAAATGGATTTCAGTTTTCAAATAATAAAATCATTGATAGTCATTTTTAATAAATTATTTCCACATTCTTGCAAATATAATAAAATGTGTACAGTTTTCCTGTAAAATTTATAAAAATAGGTCATTTCAGGTGGTTGTCTATAGTTTCTAAATTCATTATTAGTCAAATATAATTACTTCTATCTTCCTTGAAAAATTATTATACAATCAGACCTACGGAATATGTTACTAATTCAACATGTGGGCAAGTAACAAGAACATAGTATTTGCAAATATTCTTAAATGCAATATTTTAAGCATCTTAAATGCAATATTTGCAAATATTCTTAAATGCAATATTTAATATAATTATTTAATTATATTTGAAAGGGATTTTTCTGTCTGCGTAAAGGCTAATAAATGATTTTGTAACTAATTGTAATCTATTACAAGTTTATATATTAAATTTTAATTGTTTGAAGGAACAACTTGTAAAGTAAAAAGTAAATCAGTAACATTTTAAAATTTTATACAGATAATAAACACCGTCCAATTTAATAAAACTGGATTATTAACGGATAGAAGTTTACTTCACTATTTTGAGAGCATCAGATAAAATATTTTTTTAATAAGAAAATTTTTGTGAAAACAGAATTATAGTGAAAGCATAATTATGATATCCTCAGTTACAAAATTGTAACAATCTTAATCATTAACGTTCCTTTTGAAAAAAAATTGATTTAACATGTTTTTGATGCTGCAAAAATTATATTATGCATTTAAATTTTTGAATTTATACAATTTATTATTCAATTAATTAAAATATTTACCACATATCTTGTGAATCTTGGCAGTGCAATACATTTTAAATTAACCAAAACAAAACTTTGCAGTTTTAACATAAGTAGTTGCATACTATATATAAAATACTTCTAAAAATATCCTTCTTTCAGATCATGTGTTAAAATATATACTGTGCAT
>JAWZYV010018455.1:0-27285 GCA_038373885.1 Cheiracanthium punctorium | reverse complement strand
TTTTTTGGCACCTTAAAAATTGTTAAAAGTAAAACAAAAAAAATTAAACCCTATTTACTTAAATCTTTTTAAAAATATCAGCTTTAAGTATTATTAGAATCGACTTTACAGACGAAAAGAAAAAAATTAGTTTTTGTGTTTTTATCGGCGATCTTCAATTGGTCTTTCATTTAAAAAAAAAATTATCATCTTCAACACTTTTAATAAGACGGTGAAAAGTTTCTAGTCCTATTACAGCATCCGGAAAACTAAGAATTTCTGCAATCTCTTATTCAGTTTAGCTCATTTCTTAATTTTCTGTAACCTCATGAATTTCATGCACTGTTAGCATTTCACTGGCCAATGCCATACTTTTTCAGTCCTAAAAATTGATTTTTCAAACAGTAATAAGAAAGGGAAAAAAATTAAAACAAAACAAAAAACGAAAGTCACATGTAAACACGCTCTGAATGTAAACTTAGAAGTGGAAAAAGACTTTTTAAGCAGGAAAGTGTTTGGAACGAAACTTTTTAAACGGGTTGTTTTCACATTGTAAGAATAGGAAAAAATAGGGAACCGCAAATAAGAACTTTTTAGGCGGGAATTTTTTAAATGGGTTTTACTGTATATTTTTTAACATTTAAAATTTAAACACACACACACACACATATATAAAGAAAGTTGGTGCATAATGTTTTATTTTGAATGATTCTTTTCTTTCTTTTTTAGAAAACAATCCTATATTCATTACTTTATCTCAAAACAGAAAATCTGGTTTCTACTTGAATATATTTTTGAGAGCCTATGTATATTATATATTACTAATAGAAAGGGATTCACAGAAGCAATTGTTTTAATTTTTCCTAAAAATATATCACACTAAATCTAAAATGTCATAGATAACATTTTAAGTGAGAAAAATCTAATAAAAGTCATTGAGAAAACATTATCTCCACGACTTCTCCCCTGTCTTCACATCTCGCAGGCGATTCTATAGCCCTGATGAGAGGGTGGCTTTCGCAATGCACGTCTCTCTTCCGCCAAATCGTTGGCTCCCTCCTGTTTTCGCCAAGTGCATGAAGTCTTGAGGGTTTGGGAAAACGCGTCCCTGACTCGCGGCGAATCTTGCAGAAACCTAATTTTTAACTGATCCCCCAGCTCCTGTCAGGGAGGGTGGAGGAGCTTCCTTCAAGATGGGGGTAGACATTTTCTTCGAGGAAAATCCAGTACACGGTATGCAGTACTCAAAGACTTTTGGAGGAGGGGTGGGACTTGCTCAATTCCAGTTCTATGCTTGGAGTCAGAAGAAAGAGTAAGTGCACCACGTGATTAATCGCCGGAAGCATTGGCGCACCCACGGGCAGGGCTATGGGGGCTACAGCCCCTCCCCAAGAGCAAGTACTAAAATGAAAAAATAAAAAAAAAACCCCTAAAAGTTAGAAAATTGTTACTACATTCAAGAGCTGAAAGGTTTTATTAATTGTCTGTGAATTATTTTCAGAGAATGTCTTTTTCTACTATCTTTTTACAGTTTCCTTTTTAAGTAAGCGGATGGGTCTCAAACAGCGACAATTAATAGGAGAAAAACATTGACCTTGTCCACTGGAATGAGAAAAAACTTGCAACCCCGGGGGTTTTGGTTTTATCGCAGAGGTCTTCAGGATGTTACATTACCATCTACTCCCACCAGTGTGTGATGGGTATAACTAGGGTATTGCGTACAAGGGGTGACCTTCACGTTTTAACTGGTCAGTTGATAGGATAGTTGTCTTGGAATCAGAGCGACATTCAGTATCTCAAAGAGCACGAGCGAAAATTGTCATTTGTATTCCTTCTTTTTCATTTCGTTATCGCAGTTATATTAGTTTTTCATTATTGTTATTAGTTAGATATTTTTGAATCTTTATTTTAAATATATTATTAAATAATATATTTTAAATATAAGTTTCTAGGGAAAGCGTAAATTATTAGCTTTTCCACCATGAGTGGAAAACGTAAATTAAACAAAATCACAAGCTTCCTTGACGTAAAGATCAAAAACGTCTGTAATGAAGAAAATGAAGCAGAAATTAGAACTGCGGAACCTTCAAATGAAATTGAAATCCCTTTTATTAAATCAGATGATGCCAATGTTGCTACCGTTTCAGAAGTTCCGAATTTTACAAGAGAAGAACGGCACATTAAAGATATATCATCCTATAAAAGAAGCTCAGGAGAAGCATTAAAAGATTGTGAAAAACATGAGGTTTTGACTAACATTTTGACTGACCGGTATTCCGATGTGTCGTGTTCATTGCACACATTTCGCATACTTCTGGCACTCACAGTGATCGGTTGCGCGTGACATCTGCATACATTAAGAGTACAACTCCAGACAAGAAACAGACTAACTCAACCGAAACGAATCCAAAATTTGCAGGCTATGAGCCAAGAGCGTCATCGACCTTCCACTGAAGAAAACGGAGCACGCTTGCGAGCAAAGCGCGGGAAACCAGTTTTTGGTTGGAACATCTCCAGCCAAATGGTCACGTGAATGTGGGACTCATTCGCCTTTGCGCCCATACAGTGAACATGTGAACTCTTGTGTCGCATACAATTGTAATGCAAAAGCCGGCCAAGGATACTCTTTTTTCACATAAGTATGATTTTAGACGTTAAATTACACCTCATTCAATGTTTTACTCTATTCATTTAAGTGAAAACTTTCTTTGATCATCATAGAAATCGGTCTTAACTATCCGGTCATTGCACGTGGCAATGCGCCGACGTTCTTTTAAAGTTGAAAGCTTTTTATTTGATATTGTATAACCTAATGTAAAAGAAACGTATTTTATTGTTTTAAATGTCTAACTTTTATGTCATGTATAGGATTTTAATTGCTTGCATACTTTAGATGTTCAGATATTGACTAAATTAATTTAAGTTAATGTAAACAAAATGTGTCAATGAAGTCTATTTTTATTTTTAGTAAGTTCCCTACTTTTTTGTATGTTTAATAGCAATGATTGCGAAGATAGTTATAATTAATTTGATCGCAAAATGAGAGAGAAAATATATTTTTATGTTTATATTTCAGAAGCTGTTATTTCTCTTATTTATACATTATTTATTTTGATCTAACGCAAAATTCGATAGAAATAATTAAGGATAGATTCATTTATGTTATGATCAGTAGATTGTAATTAAATTTATTTTGATCTAACGCAAAATTTGATTGAAATAATTAAGGATAGATTCATTTATGTAATTTTGTATTATGTAATTTAGTATTTAATAATGGTGTTTATGTTTGTTGTATAGTGGTGAATATATACCCCATCCTCATTCAATAAATTCAATAAAAAAACAAAATTAATTAAATTTCTAAATTACCCATCTGATCCCCGTTATTCTAGTCTGGTAATTGATCCTCTAGTTCAGTGTTATCATCCTGTGCATCTGATTCATCGGAAAAGGAGACATCTATTTTTTGTGAGTGTTTTATTAGTTAAATTTTACTTAATTTTTCTAAAATAATTTTAAAATGAAGGAGTGTAATTCTAAATAAGATATTTAAAATTCCTAGATTTTTCTTAGCATTTTCTATTATTCAGCTTCTTAATTAAACAATAGTTTACATAGTTATCTATTTAATATTAAAGAAATATTTTTAAATTCTTAATAAACATGGATCTATATTTTTTCCTTCATTGAAACATCTTATTTTTTATACACTTATTAGCCTATTGTATTAAATTTTGAGATGAATTGTAATTGCTTTTTAATAATATGTATTTTGAGTGCCAAAATTAGGGAATGTAAGAGTAAACATATTTGTTTAAGTGAAATGTATTTTATATTCAAGAATTGTTGGTGTACTTTTTAAGTGGTGGATTAATTAATAAAAATGTTTTTTTTCTTCATTAATTTGTATTTATTTTGGTCCAACATTTGGATAATTTCTTCTTTATCTTTTAAAAATTATTTTTGTCTACCATGTAAATAATTTTCTCATCAATTAAATATTTTAAATTATCGACTACTAAGATATGTAATAATTCTTGGCAAGTTAAAATACAAAAAGTTTGTATTTTTTAATTAGCACTCTTTCCAGTTAGTTAATTTTGGTCTTTGCAATAGCGAAAATTAATCATTTATTATTAAAGAAAGACGCAATCGAAATGAATTAAATATTAATATTCTACTCTAATAGGTTGTGTATTAAAGGGAAGTAAGAATTAATTTTAACATGCTCATTCACGATGTTTTGAACGGTTTCTAGAACTAAAACATAGCTGTATATCAACGCGCGACGATTACAACGCGCGCGATCTTCCAAACAACAACTAAGATCAGCTGTTTGTGGGTTGCTCGCCGGAGATGTTCGAGCACGGTTTCCGCCCCAATGCTCCCTCTTGTTAGTTCAAGGTCGATGAAGGGCGTACATAGGGGCAGGGTTTCGGACCCGCCCACAAACCTAAAAAAACCCGGTTGGGGTTTTTTTTTTAAAACCCCAATAAAACCCACACAGAAATGGGTTTTTTGGGGGTTTTATTAAAAAGTATCAAAATTTTTCCTTTCTTTCATTTAAATCATTTGTTAATTGACATTAAATATATATAATATTACCTGCATAACTTAGTGCATTATATTAGATAAACATATATATATATATATATATATATATATCTTCTAATATATAAAATTCTCCTGTCACAGTGTTAGTCACCTAACTCCTCCGAAACCACTCGACCAATTTTAATGAAATTTTCAATGTATATTCGTTAGGTCATAGAATAGGTTTTTAACTATGTCTCATACCCCTAAGTCACAAGGGCGGTCCACCCCAAAATGTTTAGCCCCCGAGTGCTATTCATTTCAATCAGGATTTCTGTGTAGACATTAGCGTGTCGAATCACTTTTCAAATGTGTTTGCCAGATAACCTGGAGGGTGTTCCCTCACACAGCATCCTAGTAAACCTAAAGGGGAGAATACAATGCAACGCAGGAAGAACCATTAAAATGATTGATTGCCTCCGCACGGTACCGAAATCTAGAAGAATTTCAGACCTGAACCTTAGATATGGTCCCTTATTACGTAGCCATGCACGTGCGGGCTTTGTGAAAGGGGGGAGGGAAAACCCGAAGCAATCCCTTGGCCGGATGCTGCAAAAACATTAGAACATGCTGCAAAGACATGTCTTTGTGATGCAATCTAAAACGACGTATAAATGAAATATTAATAAACAACTTTGATTATTACATGTTTAACAACGCTGCTAATGCAAATTTATGTATGTAAATATAATAATTGTATGTTTTTTAAGGCAATAGTAAATTTGTTCATGTTAGATATTGTGTTTTCAGGTAAAAACTAAGGTGAAACAAATCCTACATTTATTGGGCAATACCTAATACTGCATACATTTAAGATTCATGTAATATACATTGAATACCATGATGTAATTTTTGTTTGCACAGACATTGAATTTAATGAACCATCCATAGTCGCCCGATTTGCTGATTGTCATTAATTATTAGTTACAGCATTACGGATTGAATTAAGTTCATGAAAAGTCTTTTTCCAACGTCTTCTGATAGGCAAAGTGAGTTGTAAACATTTTTAAAAAGTCAACTTCGTCTTTACAAGAAGGTTGTTAAATGTACAACTCTCCACAATTTCTCCCTAAAGAGTAACATAAACACAGAGACAAAATTTTCGAAACTAAGGAAAATTTAAAACTGCGTATAACCGATATTGTGCGTCGTAACTGTATATATATATATATATATATATATATATATAATATATATATATATATATATATATATATATATATATATATATATATATATATATATAATATATATATATATATATATATATATATATATATATATATACATATATATATATATATATTAATCTGTCATAAGAGCCCAATTTATGGCAATTATTATATTTGTCCCTGCAAAAGAGTTAAAATGCTATAAAAATAGTCTGCGAAGAGCATTCTTTTATAAGACTCAAATACTACATAAAATATTTTAAACTGGAACAAATATTTTTTCCATGGTTAAACTATATAGAATCTCCTAAAAAAATAGTAAGCCTACGACACCCGTTATTCTTAATTAGACTTAGGTCAGCACCATAGTTTTGATGAATATTAAGTTCATATGCATATTTCGAGTGTTCCCCCCCCCCATTCAAAACACACACACACAAAATGCATGCTTGCAAAATTATTGTATTATTTAGATGAGTTTATACAATATCAGATTTACATCTAATTTAACTTTAGTCATTTTACTCGTTTAACATTAATTTGACCCCCATACTTAAGATTTGGACAGAAGATCGAATGCATGCTCCATAAACATAGCAAATGTGTTCGTTAGAAATGTCGGGCCGTATATTTGTTTGGTTGTCTGATAGATTCAAGATGGTACTACAGCTACAAACTCTCTCTTGACAATTTTCGTTCTTAAAATTATTTGTTAAATACTACACAACTATTTCACGAATGCAGTACAGTAATACAACTAATAGAATGCAGCTCATTCACTTACATTTATATCAGCTTCTTTGCAGCTGTTCAAAATGGGGAGGGGGGAGTACGAACTTTTCGGACAAACGGGAGTTTCTTAAAATGCCTTATGCAAAAAGGGTTCCATGTTTAGGTATTTTCGTGATTTAGCTTTCGGTTCACGTATAAAAAATTCGCAAAAATAAGATGCTTTTACAGTGCGAAAATAAGTGCTTTTACAGTGTATGGCCTACGGTAAATTCAAATTGCACTAGCTTTAAAGTGTTTAAAAATTTCTTCTGGATAAAATTTTTTTGAGAGGCGGGGGGGGGGGGGGGGTCTCCCTTCGCAAATGGCTGTCCTGGGGCCCGAAAATCCTGTCGGCCTGATATCATGTCTTATTTATGTGAATATTTCGCCATGTTAAATTACGTTGTGTTTTGATAACAAAATAAATAACTATAAAATAAATAGTTAGTATTTTAGGGGTGAGGGGCCAAATATATATTAAAAAAAGAGTATGGTAACTATTATTTCAGAGCATTTACAATTTACAAATTAGTTAAATAAAACGCACGAAAAACTTACAAGTGCACGGGATTTCAAATGATACATGAGGAAAAAAATTTTCAAATCTAATTCATTTGAGGCTTCAACGTACATATAATGATGCAAGATGATCTCGATCCCTGTCGATAGACTGAACATTTTTATAGCATACTCAATTTCTTTGTACTAAAATAGTATTTGAAATCAAATCTGGAGATGAGCAGCCCCCCCCCCTTGCCCCCCAAATGGTATGGGTGTCCATGATTTTAGGAAGTATTAATGAGAAAAAGTAAAACTAATAAAAAACTTTGTAAAAAAAATTAAACGTTAATTATGTCATAGAAAACTCACTAAGACCTATATAAAACCGAGCCGTACCCCACTCTGCTTCAACTAAGCCCTAGTTTAATACAAATTTTATTTCTTCATGTAATCTGTTAAAGAAAAAAATCGCTACAAAACGAATTTATTCAGTTATTTCATTGAATGACCTCATCGTCTTCCACAAAACAAAAGAAATTTATTTCTAGCGTTTGCTCATATGTAGCGTTTGTTCATATGTGCATTAGTTTTTGCCTGTTTAAAATCTTATGACTGCTTGAAAGGGATGCTGTAAACATTTTGTTTTTAGAAATAAATGTTTCTAATGCAAAATTGTTCATGGACTTATCTTAAATTTTGCTTAAAAAATAAAGCCTTGAAGCAAAATTACTCAATTATACATAGTGACACTACATCAATTCGGTGGACTGAAGAAAGCGTAAAAAAACCCGCATAATATTGAAGGGGTTTAATTTTTTGGATGAGTGTGTGTGTGTGTGAGGGGGGGGGGGCACTTGAAATAAAAAATGTAAGAAAGGAGTGGGCATCCGAAAGTGCGCTTTTTGGTGGAGTGGATTTTTTTTAAGTATTTGAATTTTTTTTTAGTATCATTTTTACACTAACATGCTTCACACTCTAAGTGCCCCCCTTATAGAAACACTTGTATTTTCACTTAGCCTTCAGTTAAATACTGGGTTCAAATTTGTAGAAGAGGGAGGTGAAGGCATTCACTTGACTACTGGGCTCAAATTTGTTTTGCAGTAAAAGTGCAGATGTGTAGTAATTTCTTTTCTATGTAAAAATAAAAATAAAAATAACTTTATCAAAAGCTAAAGGGCGTTGAGGCGTTTCGGACGGCCATGGGGCTACTGGAAAAGTTATCTGAATGACAATTTTCAATAGAGATGAATACAAAATACACTAATGTACCTATCTTTACGCTCTTTTGGACGCCCACTTGTTTCTCACATTTTTTCATTTCACGCCCCAAAAATGAAACCATTCAAATTATGCGCTTTTTTTCCGGTGCGTATATTTAATCAAAGTTGGTGAAGGGGAATAATCTTTGCAATACTAATAATGGTAAAAATATAATTATTAAAACTATTACAACAAAACTAATTAAAAATTAATTTTAAATACAGTTATATATAGCCGATATTTTACATCTTAAGAAATGAGTTTCAAATAATTTTTAGCCAGTTTCCTTTAAAAAAGGTTTTTTTTTAGCATTTGGAAATGAAAATTTGTTTAGAAACATTACACTTATACTAACATTTGATGTAAAAAGTTCTTTTAAGGAAGCTTTTCTAAACTGACTTATTAATACCATAATTTAATTCTGAAAAAAAAGCATGTCTAAAATAAAAGAAGTAATATTTAAATTAAATACTTTCAGAAATAAAAATAGTTTTATGTAAATATTTACTTATAAATCATTCATTCTAAGAATTATTATTTAAAACCAAAGAGTTAACAAGATAAATTACCATGATTCAAAATAAATTCCTGCACTTATGAAAAGAAAACCAGTAATAACAAGCCATAACTGATTACAAATCAGAGTGAATATGATACAATATTACATAACCTCAAAACAGGATGTCAAGCATTTTAGTACAGTAGACACCGGTTATAACGTACTCTCACGGGACCTCAAAAAGTAGTACTTTGTAGCCGAAGTACGTTATAAGCAATACCGGCAGTAAGATTCAATATTACACAAAAAAAGAAAGTGGTCTCATAATTTCACTGTAATGTGTGTTTTAAACAGGTGTGATTATTTTTTAATTTAAATTAAATAAAAACAGAACATTTTTTATTGAGATAAATAATCTCTAATTTTCTTTTGTTTTAAATTAGCAGATGCTACTTTAAAGATACCGTTTTTGATATCCATAATAGACTTTTGTAGAGTCTCCGCATCATCACTTCGGCATTCAAAAAATCGTAATAATGTTTTAGCAGCATGTAATGCGTGGGGTATGCTTGGTACTTCACTATCATCAGGATCATTATAGTAGGGCTTTTCAGAAGGCATTTATATTGATGAATAAAAAAGAGAAAACATGGTCTTGTTCTTAGCCTTGCCGAGCAGGGGAAAGAGATAAAAGATCGCTCCCTTCATTCATACACAATTCATCTCGCTAGAGATTCTAAAACTGACAAAGAGTGTTTGTGAACGTACTGAAATTTCCGAGAAAAAGGAAATAAAATGCTTAAGAAAAGCAAGATTTTATTTTTGGCTTTGGTATAAAATGTACGTTATAGCCGAAGTACGTACTTTTGTTAAGTATGTTTTAACCGAAGTTAAACAATATAAATATAGGACTTCAATCGGGACCTAGCTTCTAGATACGTTATAACCAATAGTACGTTAGATCCCCGGTTGTTTCGCACTGTATGTACATGATACATACAGGGCGCGTTCGAGAATTCATCGGTTGTGCACCGGTAACACCGGTGCACGACCAGAGTGTTCGAAAAGGCGGAGCGTTGGGCGGAGCTCTGGAATTAACCACGTTCGAAAACGTTTCGGTCATGTAGCGGTTGTCTGCTCAGCGTGACCAGAGCGCAACCAGAATGACCCTGCTAGCGAGGTGGGTTATTCCGGTTATTAGCGTAGTGTTGCCAATGTTTATCTCTGTTTTCTTGGCTTGGAATTGGATGTGGTGAGGATGACCGAAACCGGTTGACAACCGTGACGTCACTTAACCAAAGAATGACCGCAACCGGTAGCACCGGTGCATAACCAACCGGTGAATTCTCGAACGGGCCCACAGTGTGCACTGTATGTACAGGATACTTAAATAACCCAAGAATTTCACAGTAACAGTGGCTTGGGTCGGAGTGGGCATATAACGCTCCCTTCTACGCCCCTCATGGCCAAGCATGCCTTTCTTTTTAAGATAATACGTGTTAATTAAAATGTTTAATTTCTATTAGCAACCCTTTCTTTAAAAAAATTAGGAAATCCCGAAAGATGACAGTGCTTTAAAGTGGTACTTGTAAGAAACCATACAACTTTCCATTCGTTTTTAAATAGGGTGTCAATGATTTACATCAGCAGATTTAAATCGGTGATTTTAATCTTGATTTAACCACCGATTTAAATAATTTGATTTAAATCAGGGATGCACAACCTACGCCCTACGGGCTATTACTAGCTCATGACACCCTTTTCCATTCATCTGCCAATCCAGTTGCATGCTGAAAAACACAACAGAATTCATCAATTCAATTTTTAGGAAAATGAATTAATTGTGAAAATGTAATTCTTTCAGATTTGTTTTTAATGGCCATAAATATGGCAGCAGAAAATTTCAGTTATAATTAATAGACTTTTATGAATATGCGCCATCCAGGGGCGTAGCCAAGGTTAGGGGTTAGGGGGGTCATAACCCCCCCCCCATGAGAAATTTTACCCATACAAAATGTATATTCTTCACTACAATATTACACACATGTATACATATATATGAGTTGTAGTAGTCGTAACCCCCCCCCCCATGAAAAATTTCTGGCTATGCCTCTGGTCCCATCATATTATCAAGAATTTTTATTTGCTATTTGTGAGATTCCACAGTATTGTCATGCCCACAATAAACTCGATTGGTCATAACTACAAAAAAAATTGAGTTCGGTGAACAATTCTTCTTTTTTTGTAAACAATGTAGCATACCTACTGTTAAAAAAATTCATTCATCTAATCTAAATGTTTAATTTAGTTATCATCAACCGAGCTTGTTGCAAACATGACACAAACAATCACAGTACTATGGGATTACACAATTGCCTTGCCTATGTGTGCCACCAGATTTTCAAGAACTTAATTTGCAAAATTAAGAGAAAATTGTAATTAAAAATTTGGAATTTTGTCATTACATCCATCAAGTAGTCTTTAATATTTTGTTTTTAAAACTATATTAGCTAAAAGGGCACACTACTTGACCTTTGACACATAACATTTGAATTACTACGGCCCACAAGCTGAAAGAGGTTGTGCAAAAAAAAAAAAACAATTATTGGTATTGCATGTGAATAAGATATCTGTACAGCTTTATTCCTGAAAGCAATTTCACAATGCTTCCAAAATCATTCATTCGGGACAAAATTATTTTATTTGCATACAAAAGGTTTATACTACTAACTATATACGGTGTGCAAAATTCTGTAATTTGACTTGAAGTGCATGAGTATTTAGCGAGTGCCCCCCCCCCCCTATTTTTACACACACACACAAAGATAAACTTCCTTTGCAAACGTTGCCCGGGTGTATTAAGTGTTAAGGAATAACATGCCTTAAAATTATTGTCTGCTTCGCTCCCCACCGTTGCAAAGCACGAGTGCAGCGATTTTCCTCTTGTCTTGTCCTCTTGTGATCTAAGAAAAACCTGTACACGCGACGAATGTGCACGTTAAATTTGTAGGGCCGGTTCTGGATTACCAATTCTGTGTGTTGTTCAACAGAACAACCAAATGAAATAATTGACAAATTATAATGAATTAAGTAATGTAAAGAGTTTAATTATCTCTTTAATTGATTGTTTACAAGAAGTGCTTGCTTATGTAAAAATCAAAAAGATATTCTGTTAATGCTTAATCTACAACAGAACATGTATTATCTGAATGAATTTTTTACACTGTAATATTCTGTTGTATTTTGATGTCAGTAGAAATAATTATAACAAAACTATAGTTCAGGAGAGGGTTTTTTTTTAACTCTATTAATTTGTAATTTTTAACACATCAATGGTGAGATCCACTAATTTTTTTTTTTCTTCACGGGTGTGTGTGTGTGTGAGGGGAGTTATGCAAAAAAAAAAAAAACCGGATAAAAAAATATAATGATGACTTATCTGGAAGCATTTAAAATATATTAAAATGAATAAAATAAAATGCATAAAATATTTAAAAATCGTTTAGTGATACACATCACTAAAAATAAAATAATTTTCAAATTTACTTTTAAGCTAAGCCGAAATAATATTAGAAAATAAAAATACATTTAAAGATTAGTTTTTTTAATCAAAAATTTATCTTTACTTGTCATGTTACTGTGAAAGTGAATAAAGCGAGAATGTGAGAAAAATTATATATGAGGTGATTTAAGTCATTAAAAACTGACCGGGGATTAAACTAAACTTAAAAAAAAAAGGTAGTTTTATTGTCGGTGTTTACTTTTTAAAGTTCATACTGTAAAATTAGCCTATGGAGTTCGATTTTTTTTTTTTTTTCAAGCCTACAAGTTCTATCACTACGAAATATTAATATAGAGGACCATTGTTTATAAACTATAACGTTTTTCAAGAGACCGTTACTAAAAACATTTTAAAAATTGAGTTTTTTTTTTCTTCTTTTTTGAAGATTCTGAAATTTACTAAAGTTATAATGCATAGTAAAAGCTCAAGCCTGTCTAAAGCGGATCTTTAACTACGCGGAAACTTGTTCTTTTATCAAATATTTCTTGGTCCTCTGAATACTTACTCTAGGATATAAACACTTGATTATTCAGAAATTTTTTTAGAAGGGACTAATTTAAAAAAAAAGAAAAAAAACTTTTGTTACCTAAACACGATATGCAATAAAACAAAATATCACTTTAAAGTATTGTAATTTGTTTTGGGAGGGGTGAATTTAGAATAAAAGGTTATTTTCCCTATGCAAAATGCACATTAAAGTAAAATGCTACCCTTTAGAAATGTCTTTGGAAAGGGGGAGGAGGGACGCTCAAGCGTCTTAGCCCTTTCCCTGTATGCAACACTGGATATAACTTTTGTTTAATGGAAAACTGCGTCAATGGAAGAACATTTATTTCCGTTTAAGACAAAATTTTATTATTATACAGTAAAACCTAATAAATTTCAACCGAATCCTTTTCACTAATTCGATTGATATTATTTTAAAATACAAGTTCGATTAATTTATTTGAGTAATTACTCCTAGAAAAACATGTAAATGAATTTACTTGCGAAAATAATTTTATATCATTACAACATTATGGAATGGAATGAGTGAAAGAAAGAATATATATATGAGGTTTTTATTTTTTAAAGTCTTATGAATGTTTGATAAACTAATATTTATTTGACTTCGACGCAAAGCTCTATTTGTAGCAAACGGAATCTCATTTTGAAACAAATTGGAATCTCCAAACAGAGAAGTAAAGGAAATGGGATATTTTCTTGGGAAAGCGAAACACGTACAAAGCAGACAATGAGTCTTTTTTCCAGTGCTTCTGGTCAACCGTCACCTTGACCCCAGAATTGACCCTCACTTCCCTTCCTTGCCCCCCTTCCTCCTCCAGCATGAGGGACCATCTATAAAGGTTTTTTTTTTGTCCAAGCAGCTTTCTGCGAAGGGTCGGAGAATTGCATTGGGAGGTGGGGAAACGGGATTTGACAGTTTGGCGCATTTGGCGGAATGCTGTGGGGGGGGGGGGGAAGTTAATAAAATGTTGAAAGTCGCACAAGGTTTGCAATTTTTGATAATTGATCGCTAAATGTGGTGCCAAAACGGGACAATTTATTATAAATATATTTCGCGTATAGTTAGAAAACGCCTGGCGTATATTGTAAAAGAGTTTTATTAGGCGATTTTAATATAGATTTCTATTCCGAAGAAGTGCTCTGTGGAACAAGAAAGGAAAACACGGTACACTCATGGATTATGATGCCCATTCCAAACTGTATTTAAAATGTCTTTGCGTGCATGAGGCACGCAATTCCAGGCGTGTAGAACATGCCTGGAGGAAATTCTAAACAGTTTCAAGTGGCGATTTTAAGATAGATTTCGATTCCAAAGATGTGTTTTATGGTACAAGAAAGAGTTGATTCCTATTTTAGCCCCCCCACTCTCGCCAACCTAAAAAATTCCCGTACTTTGGCGATCTTTGCAGTCATGGGTCTCTGGGAGTTATTCACACGGTACATACGTATTTTCCAGGCGGTCCGCCAAGACAAGCAATTTTTTCACCAAGATAAATGCCGGGCACATGAAATTGTTGATAGTTTGGAATACGATTGGCAATGTATTTAAAATCTATGAAAAAGTAGTTTGGCGGAAGTGACCGCCGAGTTAATACGTAAGTACCGTTTCAACGCGCCCAAAAGAACTAGATGACAACTAAAGTAAACAAACTAGCGATAAACGCACCAGTTAAGGAAGTTGAAGACCCTTAATGAGGAATTTGCACGCTTTTCAGTTTTACATTGATGATATAGAACATGAAAAATTATGATCGAAAGCCTATTTTTTTTTTTAGTTTTAAAGCTGTAAAAGCTAATATAATTTGTTTTCCAACGCGAACTATTTACTTTGTCTCAAAAACGCTGCTTTTCCTACGCGGATACATATGACGTCACAGTGCACCATCGTACGTTTGTTTACAATTCGTGTTCTAACTCGGATTACAGGTCGTTGTCTTAATCTATATTTTTCTTTTGCAGATTTAGAGTGAGTTGATTAATTTAATCATGCATAAATAAATAATAAAACATACAAATGATCTAACAAATTTTAAGATCAAGTATTTTTTTAACAGTCACTCAACCTATCAATTATGGAATGTAAATAATTCAAGCTTAATAATACATATACGTAGAACAATAAACTGTCCATGTTTATTTAAAAAATGTAAAATACCAGATTTTTTAAAAATAAACATTGATGTAAAAATAGATTGTTTTAAATTTTAACATTTGTTCTCAGAAGTTTTAGTCTGAAAATTGTGTTAAAAATGCTATTTCTGGTTCACAAATAAAAGACTGTTTCGAAATAAAATTAATGTAATTCTCGCTAATTAAAAACCCTTTGACAAGGAATATTTTTTCTTTGGTTTATTCTGTATGACGGTTTCAGAATCATTTTGGGATGGGTTGTACCAATATTAAATACTCCTGAATTTTCAACAAATAGTTATAAAGTAGCTGATAACATTACAGAGATAGTCTTATTCTGGTATCAGTATTTCAGTCCATGTAGAAATATTCCAATGTAAAGTTATTCATTTACACCTGAAATGCATGGTGGATTATAAGGATTTGGAGATTAGAGAGAGTGTCTGTAAATATATTTCTTATAGCATCAGTAAAAGTTTAACTGTCATGCCTGGTCAATATTTGTTTGATTCTTTTACAGTTTAAAATACACCATGCACAATATAAGTGCATTATATAAATACAAAACACTAAAAAAAATCGTAATTTTGGCAGTGTTTTTAATACACAATTAAATATGCTCAATATCTTATAACAGACATTATTTGCAGTCATGGGCGCCAGAAAGGGGGTGCAAGTGCACCCGCTGGAATTCGAAAAAATATAATTAACGTGAAAATATCAGTAACTTTTGTTAATTTAGGACAGTAAAAACATTGGGTGCACCCCACTACAAAAGATCCCACCGGCGCCCTTGCTTGCAATGTTACACTCAAAATTAGTTCTACAAAATTAAACATAATATGAATGAAAAATAAGAAAAGCTGTTTATTAAACTGTGACTACGTGATTAATTTAATATGCATAGACAATGTCTAATTTTAAGGTTAGTGTAAAGAACAACGCACGTCAGCGTTCTACAATCTATATACTATAAATTAAAACAAATGTATACATACCTCTGAGCTTTAAATCCTCGAATTTCTGCTCCAATAAAACTGGGATTATTATCCAAAAAGGAAAACACTGTAAATGAATCGATTTTAGGCAGGTTGTCGGATTGTCCTTTTACAAAACCGGGTAATAAAGCCATGGTAAACAAAACAGGAATGAAATAAATAAAACTAACAATAAAAGCGACGATAGAATATAATTTTTAAGTAAAGGAATAAATAAACAACAACGGGAAACTTAACAGCACTAAATTAGACAAATTAAATTATTTTAAAACGATATTATAAGAATGAAGTGCAACGCTTTACGCAAATTCTCACGCTGGAAAAATGTAAACATAGAAACGATCGTGCATAGTGACGTCAGACCAATCACGTACCGTTTTGAGGTCACATGATTTTTAAACCCTTATCACTTATTTTAATTTTATAATTATAATTATTTAGATCTATATATGTTTTTAAATTAATGTTTTCGAACAGTTTGATAACCAAATCCTTATAAATAAAAATGAAATTCTGTTTGTTTGTTTGTTTGTTTGTTTGTTTGTTTATTTGTTTGTTTGTTTGTTTGTGGATTTGATTCGTATACAAATCCACAAAAATGGACCTATCAGCCTGAAATTTTGCACAGATATGTAAAATAATATAGAATAAATGATAGTCCACTTTAAAACTTTGAAAGTCCACCCGTTCCCGGAATTTAAGAGATTTTTTATGTTCTCCACGCAAAAAGCTTTCCGTAATTGTAACCCCTGTAGTGAAAAAAGTGTGAAATAAGGATCGTGGTTGCCATGTGTGGCGATTTTGCCGAATAAAATGTTTTAAATTCTCAAAGTAAAAATAAAAGAATAATAATGATTTTTTTTTTGTTAGTTTATATTCGTAAGGTTATTTTTTTAAAATTATAATATCGTGTGCATGGGAAATCGGAGCAGGAATGAAATGTTTTATATGCAAAACAATAAGAATTGAAGATTTCCGAGGCTAATATGTTAAAATTTTTTAGTTTGGCGAAAAAATAAAATGGCTCAGATGCCAAGAAAGTGAATTCTAGCGGTTTGCACTGTTTCCGGCTTGGAATTTACTGAGAGCTTAAGGAAACGGATTTTTGAAAACAAGTGCAAAGGTTTTATTAGAATACAGCATTAAATTTTAATGATCCGTGCGGAAATAATGCAGTTATTAAGGGATTTCAAGCGATCTATCTTCAGCATTCTCGCCAATTGAGTGCATTGATTTTAGTTGGGGGAATTCCGCCAAATTTCAGATAATTGAAATCTTCGCATATAGTACATCGGAGTAACGATGAATAAAACATGTTATAGTTGATAATTTAAAAAATGAGGCTGTATTAAGGGATTCCACTTTTCAAAAAAATGCCTGGCGGTCGCACCATTTCCCATTTTGATTGCTGCTAAGTCAATGCTTCGAATGATTCCCTGAAAAAACTCTTGCAAAATGGCGTATATTGGCACTTTGGCGAGGCTTAGATTTGAAACTGGTTTTTATTTGAGACTGGTATCTATATTAATAAAACAATGTGTGTAAACTGTTTGTTTGTCTGTGTCTCGCGTAGCTCGCAAACGGGTGATCGTAGACCTACCAATTTTTGAACGGAAATTCTCCATGACAGGTCCCGACACACCTCGAAGCGATTTTTTCAAAATTCGAACTATTTTAGGAAATATCGATAAAAACGTATCGCAAAAGGCTAATTTTTGCTTTCCGCCATTTCGTAATTGTAACCACACAGTGCATTAAGCGACAATTAAGCTTATCTAGGCTGCCACATTCGGCAGTTCATTAAATGATTCAGACTCTTGAAGTAAAAATAAAAGAATAACGATTTTTTTTTTATTTTGACTAGATTATTTGTAAGGTTGTTTTTAAATTAAAATATCGTGTGCATGTGAAATCAGAGCGGGAATAAAATGATTTATACTCAAAAGAAAAATCGAATTTGGAAATTTTCCGAAAATAAATGTGCAACTTTTTAATTGGGCGAAAAATAAAAGGGGTTGATGTGCGATTTTGAGGAGGATTCTAACGCTTGGCGCTATTTATCGTAATTTAATAGTCTGCTATTTGGGTTATGAATACACCTGCGTATAAGTTGTTGAAATTTTCATTCCGTTGGAATTGTGCATTTTTCTGAGCAGCTTTATTGCATCTATTTCTAATATATTACATCCAGAAAAAAGGATGTTAGAAATATCAATTTTAATTTTGTTTAATCACACTCATGAATAATGATACACTTTCCAACTTAATAAAATAAGGAACGAAAATAGGGAAGACCTATGGATTATAACTCTTTTTATATATAGCACTTTAGTGCGTATTTAAAATCTGAAAGTGTGTCAGATTTTCTATGATTCTAGCGCTTGGCGCAATTTAATGAGAGGGTATTTTTAAAAACAAGCGTAGGTTATCTTATAAATAAAAATGAAATTCTGTTTGTCAATTTGTTGATTTGGGTAGTATACAATTCCACAAAAATGGACCTGTCAGCCTGAAATTTTACACAGATATATGTAAAATAATATAGAATAAATTATAGTCCACTTTAAAACTTTGAAAGTCCACCCGTTCCCGGAATTTAAGAGATTTTTTATGTTCTCCACGCAGAAAGCTTTATGTAATTGTAACCCCTGTAGTGAAAGTGTGAAATAAGCATCTTGGTTGCCATGTGTGGCGATTTTGCCGAATAAAATGTTTTAAATTCTTAAAGTGAAAATAAAAGAATAATAATGATTTTTTTAGTTTATATTTGTAAGGTTATTTTTTTAATTATAATATCGTGTGCGCATAAGAAATGAGAGCAGGAATGAAATGTTTTATACGCAAAACAATGAGGATCGAAGATTTCCGAGACTAATATGTAAATTTTTTTAGTTTGGCGAAAAATAAAATGGCTGATAGGCCGATTTTTAGAAAGTGAGTTCTAGCGGTTTGCACAGTTTTAGGCGTTTTGGCGCAATTTACTGAGAGCTTAAGGGAATAGCATTTTTGAAAACAAGTGTATAGGTTTTCTTAGAATACAGCATTAAATTTTAACTATCCGTGCAGAAATAATGCAGTTATTAGGGCATTTCAAGCGATGTAGCTTCAGAATTCTCGCCAATTGAGTACATTGATTTAACTTGGGGGAAATCCGTCAAATTTCAGAAAATTGAAATCTTCGCATTTAGTACATCGAGGTAACGATGAATAAAACATGTTATAGTTGATAATTTAAAAAATGAGGCTGTATTAAGGGATTCCACTTTTCAAAAAAATGTCTGGCAATCGAACCATTTCCCATTTTGATTGCTGCTAAGTCAATGCTTCGAATGATTCCCTGAAAAAACTCTTGCAAAATGGCGTATGCTGGCACTTTGGCGAGGCTTAGATTTGAAACTGGATTTTACTTGAGACTGGTATATATAATAAGACTGGTGATAGATAAAAATGAATGTTGGTATGTGTGTAGGAGGTTGAAAAACTCAGCACCGTTTCACCGATTACCAGGAAATTTGGTTCACCTAAGTCTTTTATCATGGAGAAAGCTTTTATGCTATACGTTTTCTTCTAACTTGCCACTAGGTGGCGCAGCAGAACGTCGAATTCTATTCCGTTAGCCGTTTGCTATGCGAATATCGTCCAACCCATTTCGATGAAATTTGGTACACACGGATATTAGAACACGGAGAATATTTTTCACTATCCATTTTGCTGTAACTTGCCGTTAAATGGCACTGCAACGCATCAACCTCTATACCGTTCGACTGATCGGCATAAAATTTTTTATACTTACACATTTGAGCACTAAAAATATATTCTAACTGTGTTCCTTTTGATGTTACTCACCATTAGATGGCACTGCAATGCATTATTGTTTTAACTCGCCACTAGATGACCCTGCAGCAGGCTAAATTACTGACCATTCAAACGGTCGCTATGAAAATCAGTATACATAGCTATTTCAACAATGAGAATATTTTGGCGTTATCTATTTTGCTACAACTCGCCACTTGACGGCGCTGTAGCAAATCATTACTTTAATGATCACTAGATGGTTAACTGACCACTAGATGGTAACTGATTGCTATGAAAATAGGTATACATAGATATTTGAACACGGGGATGAGTTTGGCGCTATCCATTTTCCTATAACTTGCCACTCGATGTTGCGTCCACACATGAACTTCAGGACTATTCAGCCGATCGTCATGAAAATTCGTATACATCGATATCTGAATGCGAAGAATATTTTCGCCATATCCGTTTTGCTAAAACTCGCCACTAGATTGTGCTACGTCGCATCACCTTCTTCACCGTACAAACGATTGCCTTGAAATTCGGTATGCATGGTTATTGAACACAATATAACGCGATATCAATTTTGCTATATCTGTTTATTACAATGAATAGTAATCACCACAAATCGTAATATCAAAAAGTCCATTCATTCCCGTGCGAAGAACGGGTACTTCAGCTAGTTGTTAATAAAAATCACAATTGACCATTTCCCCCACATGTGCAAATTCCTCATTATTAAAACTTTATTAATTGGCAATCCAAAATAAATAAAATTGTAACGGCATGCTGTACTTACATGTTGTTCCAAATCGCCATTTTAATTCTAAGTTACGATTGCCACATAAAAGCAAAAAATCGTCAGGGTAACTGCATATGTTTAATGATCGCAAACCTTGGCGAGAGTCGAGGCGTTAAAGTGGGAATCAACCCAAGAAAGACAAACCGGTACACTCATGGATTATGATGCACATTCGAAACAAGATATAAAACGATGAAGTATAGTTGTAATATACTTGGCGTAGATTGTAAAATAGTCTTAGTAGACAATTTTAAGATAGATTTCGATTCCAAAGATGGGTTTTACGAAACAAGAAAGAAAAATACAGCACAGTCATGAATAACGATACACTTTTGCAACTTAATGGAATAAGTAAGAAAAGTAGGGACAATAAGTAGGTATCGTATAAATTATGATACGATTTTAATATGTAGTGCTATAGTGCGTATTTAAAACCTGAAAGTGTTTCAGATTTTCACCCTTTTTACTTTCCGAACATGCACCATGTAAGGAAAGTATTGTAATCATGAAAAAATTCAACTTCGAGATTTTGATGTATTGACACGTTTTGAGGTCTTCTGAATTCATTTATGCTATTTGTACGAGATGTGTGTGTGTGTGTGTGAACACGATAGCACCTAAACGGCGCTACCTCCGCAAGAGAGAGACTATGAAATTAAAGTGTAGCGGTTGCTGTCTCATAAAATATTATTTAATGTTAAAATAACTTTCAACTTGCGGTATTTTAAAAGTATTTATTTCCTTACTAAAGCAGATTAAACTTCCTAAACATTGTTGTTCTAAAAATCATATTATTATTTTATTCATCGTTGTTGCCACTCTCAATCTGCGTAAATTAGTTGCAACAAAGATTTTTTTTCTAGAGTCTACAAAAGTATACCAGGCGGATAGATGGTGCGCTCGGCGAATTGGTGGAGATTATCAGAGAATAAAAGGAAGAGAAAAATAGGGTTACTTCTTACAGTGTTAGTTCTTCCTTCCTTATACTCTCTAGCTCCATGGTTACACGTATAAATTATTTTTATTGTGAGTGTGTGCAAAAATTTTTAAGAATCATTTCAAAAGAAAAACATTGTAAAAGGTACGTAAAATAAGAATAGAAAATATACACGATGAACACTTTATATAATCTAATATATAAAATTCTCCTGTCACAGTGTGAGTCACCTAACTCCTCCGAAACCACTCGACCAATTTTAATGAAATTTTCTATGTATATTCGTTAGGTCTGAGAATAGGTTTTTAACTATGTCTCATACCCCTAAATCATAAGGGCGGTCCACCCCAAAATGTTGGTTGATTCCTACTTTAGGACCCCACTCTCGCCAACGCGACGATAAATATTGATATACAGTTGCCATTACGATTTTTTGTATTTATATTGCAGCCATACGGCAAAGGTTTGCAATTTTTGATAATTGATCGCTAAATGTGGTGCCAAAACGTGACAATTTATTATAAATATATTTCGCGTATAGTTAGAAAACGCCTGGCGTATATTGTAAAAGAGTTTTATTAGGCGATTTTAATATAGATTTCTATTCCGAAGAAGTGCTCTATGGAACAAGAAAGCAAAACACGGTACACTCATGGATTATGATGCCCATTCCAAACAGCATTTAAAATGTCTTTGCGGTATAGTTGGAATATGCCTACAGGAAGAATATGCCTGGCGAAGATTGTAAAACAGTTTCAATAGGCGATTTTAAGATAGATTTCGATTCCAAAGATGTGTTTTATGGTACAAGAAAGAGTTGATTCCTATTTTAACGCCCCCACTCTCGCCAACCTAAAAAATCCCCCGCTTTGCAGTCATGGGTCTCTGGGAGTTATGCACAAGTTTCTATGGTACTTACGTATTATCCCGGCGGTCCGCCAAGACAAACAATTTTTCACTAAGATAAATGCCAGGCACATCGCACATGAAATTGTTGATGGTTTGGAATACGACTGGCAACGTATTTAAAATCTACAAAAAATTAGTTTGGCGGAAGTGACCGCCGGGATAATACGTAAGTACCGTTTCAACGCGCCCAAAAGAACTAGATGAAAACTAAAGTAAACAAACTAGCGATAAACGCACCAGTTAAGGAATCTGAAGACAATTATTAAAACCTACATTAATTGGCAATCGAAAATAAATAAAAATGTGACGGCATGCTTTACTTACACGTTGTTCCAAATCGCCATTTTAATTCTAAATGACGATTGCCACATAAATGCGAAAAATCATCATGGTAACTGCATATGTTTAATGATCGCCACCTTGGCGAGAGTCGAGGCGTTAAAGTAGGAAAACCCAAGAAAAGCAAACCGGTACACTCATGGATTATTCTGGTACACTCATGGATTACATTCGAAACAATATATAAAACGATGTAATATATTTGTAATATACTTGGCGAAGATTGTAAAATAGTTTTAGTAGGCGATTTTAAGATAGATTTCGATTCCAAATATGTGTTTTATGGTACAAGAAAGATTTGATTCCTATTTTAACGCCCCCACTCTCGCCAACCTAAAAAATCCCCATACTGTGGCGAGCTTGGCAGTCATGGGTCTCTTGGAGTTATGCACAAATTTCAACTGTACTTACGTATTATCCCGGCGATCCGCCAAGACAAGCAATTTTTCGCCAAGATAAATGCCGGGCACATGAAATTTTTGATGGTTTGGAATACGATTGGCAACAGTTTGCCAGCAAATTTGACGAAAAAGTAGTTTGGCGGAAGTGACCGCCGGGCTAATACGTAAGTACCGTTTTAGCGCTCCCAAAAGAACTAGATGAAAACTAAAGTAAACAAATTAGCGATTAACACTCCCGTTAAGGAATTTGAAGACACTTAATTATTAAACCTACATTAATTGGCAATCCAAAATAAATAAAAATGTAACGGCATGCAGTACTTACATGTTGTTCCAAATCGCCATTTTAATTCTAAATTACTATTGCCACATAAATGCAAAAAATTGTCATGGTAACTGTATTTGTTTAATGATTGTCACCTTGGCGAGAGTCGAGGCGTTAAAGCAGGAATCAACCCAAGAAAGACAAACATGGTACACGCATGGATTATGATACGCATTCGAAACAATATATAGAAGGATGAAGTGTAGTTGTAATATACTTGGCGAATATTGTAAAATAGTTTTAGTAGGCGATTTTAAAATAGATTTCGATTCCAAAGATGGGTTTTACGAAACAAGAAAGAAAAATACAGCACAGTCATGAATAATGATACACTTTCCAACTTAATGGAATATGGAAGAAAAATAGGGACGACGCATAAATTATGATACGATTTTAATACATAGCACAATAGTGCGTATTTAAACTCTGAAAATATTTCAGATTTTCATCTTTTTATTATTATTTATTTTTTTGGACAAAATTTTTTATGGAATGACTATCAATAAGTCTCGAGGCAAAACTATGTTTGTTTGTGGCTTAGAGTTGAGCACACTATGTTTTTCACACGGATAGTTATACGTGGCATGCTTTCGAGTGGGCAAACCATGCAGTTTGTTTGTGTTAGCTAAAGATGGGATAACCAAAAATATTGTTCACTCTATTCCGTTTAGGGATTGATATTATTTTTTAGTATAATTATTGTAATTAGCGATATATTTATAAAGAATAAATTACAATGAATTAAAAGTATAAATGTTTGGTATTGTGTTATTGTTACATTCCAGCATCTTTCACAGCGCTCCATGTCTCTTCCACTCATGTACCACATCTTCACACACTTACAATAAGTTAGTCATTTCTTTCTACTAAAATAATCCTAGGAATAATGTATATGGCAAAACAACGTTTGCCGGGTCAGCTAGTATATATATATATATATATGCCAGTTTAATTTTATTATAATTATTTTTCCAACTACAACATAAAGAATAATAATACCTTGAGCTAATTCTATTTGCTTTGAAATGAACAGGTGTAGAATGCAGGCAGGGATAACTTAGTAATTTATCTCTGGGGCAAAAGAAGTTTTCAAATACGAATAATATATGTAATTATCAGTATAGTTACACAAGAAAAATAAAAATCTTTTCCCAGATAAGAGAAGAATGGGACATGTCTCTCTCTTACAACTTACAAGCATACATCTCAAGAATGAATTCATGTCCAGGAAACCATCTTGCATTTTATTAGTTGCTGCATTACTTTAGTACTGAGAAATATAAAACTAATTCATTATTCATTGTTTATGTGTGATTTAAAATCAGACATTAATTCCAGATTTTTTAAAGTAAAAAGAAATAGATATTTAAAGCAAAATGAATAAAGAAAATTATTAAATAAATAGTGGTTCCAGAGCTGCCAACCTCCAATTGTAAATTATAGGAGCATTTCTTTAAAATACAGGAGTATCCATATATGGTGCCGTAAGAGAAAAATTAAGTTGGGGGGGGGGGGGGTTAACTTCATTTCAAAAAATCAAACATTAGTTTTCTAATTTTAGGGAAAATTTCACATTTTTAAAGGAAAAAAAACGGATTAGTCAAGCTACTTTATACGTGGAGTGATTATCATACACTATACTGCACAGTAATAACTAGAACGATAATCAACATACTGCAGTAGTAACTAAAACAACTATTTTAAACTAGTGAAACAGCATGTTATAACATGACTATCTGCACAGGCAGCCATGTTATAATTCATTAATGAATATTTCACAAAGACATTTCAAATGCAGATCTTAGTGGATCTAAGTAGATCTAGGTAGATTTGAATTTGACCTTAAAAATCAATTGCAGCATGCAGAAAATCATAAGTAAATTTTAAATAAAATTAATTAATATAAATAACTAAATACAACTCTAAAATAAAGGTTAATTTTTAATCATTAGGTATTGGAGACTTCAATAAAGAAAAGCACAGCAAAAGATGGTCATTTACTAGAAGGATGAAGAAAGATTGAAAATTTCTCCCTGCCTCTTAAATAAATTTTGAAGACCGAAAAATAGGAGTTTTTCGTTAATTATCGGATTTCCGGAGCAAATTAAAAATATCGGGCAAACTCCGGAGAAATCGGAACACTTGGCAGCTATGTGGTTCTGCAGTAAGTTGGCCTGCAAAGGGTTTACTGACTTACATTCTAACTAGAAAATATAACTGTGACTTAAAAAAACATAAAGGTAAAAAAAAAGAATTCAAAAATTCTAAATTCAAGTAATAGAAACCAGCCAATCAAAAACAACATATTTTTGTAAATGAACAATAATGTACTTTTATCAATGGTCATAAAAGAAATTAGAAGCCTTTTGCAAACGCCAGCAGAAAAAGTAGTACTGCATTAAAGTTGAAGTTATTTTTAATATTTTAATTAATTAATTAATTATTATTTTGTAATGAATTATAAAAAAAACTTAGTAAACCCCCCCCCCCCAAAAAAAAAACCCCACCTGGGTTGGTTAAAAAAAATCCGGTTTTTTGAAATCCTTGGCTAAGGGTCCAGTGCACCCCCCTTCACGAAATTTCAGTTTTTGTTAACAAAACAACTCAAAGTCTTTTTCCGGAAAATTCTGCCCTTTTTCACCGTTTGGACTCCCTCCGAAACTTTTTTCTGGGTACGTCATTGCTATGAGAAGAGAATTAACCCACTTTGCTACATGGGTGGACGAAAAAAAAAAAAAAAAACTGTTTGACTTGCTAGATTAATAATTAGGAACCTCCACTCCTTAGTTATCCATTGGCCTCCAACATACTAAATACAGCAGTCGGTTGTGTAAAAACAACCGAAATACAAATTTCCATTAAGTGCAGGAATTACAAAGTAACAAGTAAAGTGTTTGTTAAAGAGAAAATTTAAAATTCAAGCTAAAACTTCTAAACGTACATCTTCAAAATGTAATTTACTAAAGCCCAACAACAGCGAAAACACCTTTATTGTGTTTTTCCATATTAATTATGGATTTTTAAATTATATTTCTAAAAATATAGTTTAGTACAGTAGTTTATACATTATAAACTTAAATTTTTGGTACCATCAGAATATTTTAAAATCCCAAATACATGTCTGGTTTAACAATACCAGAAGTTTGAACGACTAATATAGTTAAAAAGGAATTTTAATGGAACGTATATTCGATTTTGCTATTCTGCATTTTTATCAATGTTCCAACTTCTAATATTGGGGCTAAATATTAACTCATTTCTCAATTGAAAGCTCAATCAGTATTCACCCAAAAACAATGAAATTTATTGAGTGTGGTAATGAAGGTGCAAGAAAACGACTGAGAAAATAAAAAATTTCAAAGTCAGTTCAGATATAAATAAGTAATTTAATACCCCATAAAGTTAATCTATAAATATAGAAAACGATAATTATAACTCATATTAATTATAATCATGCGCGGAACAGCGAAAGACCGACACAGACACATAAAAGAAATTCTTATTTACGAAAATGCAGAGGATCTGCACTATGCCTGTCAAACTTCGGAACAATCGAGACTACAGCCTCCTGGCTAAGGGTCTCAATCAACCAACTTCTCAAATCAAATCAAATCAAATCAAATGTCTGTCAATATTTTAAAAATTGAATAATATCAAATACAAAAGAAAAATTGGGTTTTTCAATACTTTGTTGAAAATTTTAGAGTTAAGCCTAATAAGTTTATCTATTTATAAAAATTGAGATTTTTATAAGTTTCTACAGATTTAGCTAAAGCCATTCAATGAACGTTTGACTAACTTT
>JAWZYV010018454.1:0-28796 GCA_038373885.1 Cheiracanthium punctorium | reverse complement strand
CATAAAAAATCCTTGTTCAGACGATACCTTATATTTAAAGCCGATTTTAAGTCAATTTTTAAATACTATACTCATCAAGTACTAGACGAAACTGAAATGCTTCATACATATAAGTATTTTATACATTATTACCTTTGAAATATTTTGTTTACATTTATGACTAATACTTTTGATTAAAAAAAAAAAACATTAAATTGGAATTAAAATATTCCACGCCTTACCTGTTAAACTATGCTATTCTTCAGAGGGACTTTGCTTTTCATAATGACGAAATATGCATACAAAAAGGTTTTTAAAAAAAAGTTGATAAAAAGGCAGATTCTGCTTGTGATTAGTAGAAAAATATTAAGTAAAATTTAAAATTTCAAAGAAAATATTAACACGAGTCGAAATGCTGATGGCAATTGAATTTATATGTTTTCTGTTTTTTTTTTCTTTTTCAAAAATAACTCAGATGGCATTATAAATAATTAAAATAACAGCATAAAATGTTCTAATTAAAAAACTTTATTCTCATCCTTATGTCCTACTAGCTGAAGTACCCGTTCTTCGCACGGGAATGAATGGACTTTTTGATATTAAGATTTGTGGTGATTATTATTCATTGTAATAAACAGATATAGCAAAGTGGATATCGCGTTATATTGTGTCCAATAATCATGCATACCAAATTGCAAGGCAATCGTTTGTACGGTGCAGAAGGCCATGCGGCGTAGCGCAATCTAGTGGCGAGTTTTAGCAAAACGGATACGTCGAAAATATTTTTCGCATTCAGATATCGATGTATACGAATTTTCATGACTATCGGTTGGACAGTCCTGAAGTTCATGTGTTGACGCGACATCTAGTGGCAAGTTATAGGAAAATGGATAGCGCAAAACTCTTCCCCGTGTTCAAATATCTATGTATACCTATTTTCATAGCGATTATTTGCACAGTCAAGAAGTGATACACTGCAGGGCCATCTAGTAGTTCAATAAAGTAATGATTTGCTACAGCGCCGTCAAGTGGCGAGTTATAGCAAAAATGGATAACGCCAAAATATTCTCATTGTTCAAATAGCTATGTATACTGATTTTCATAGCGACCGTGTTTCAACTATCTATGCATACCAATTTTCATAACGATCATTTGCACAGTCAAGAAGTGATACACTGCAGGGCCATCTAGTAGTTAATTAAAGTAATGATTTGCTACAGCGCCGTCAAGTGGCGAGTTATAGCAAAATGGATAACGCCAAAATATTCTCATTGTTCAAATAGCTATGTATACTGATTTTCATAGCGATCGTTTGAATGGTCAAGAATTTGGCCTGCTGCAGCGTCATCTAGTGGCGAGTTAAAATAATAATGCATTGCAGTGTCATCTAGTGGTGAGTAACATCAAAAGGAATGCAGTTAGAATATATTCTTCGTGCTCAAATATGTAAGTATAAAAAATTTTATGCCAATCGGTCGAACGGTATAGAAGTTGATGCTTTGCAGCGCCATTTAGCGGCAAGTTACAGCAAAATGGATAGTGAAAAATATTCTCCGTGTTCTAATATTCGCGTGTACCAAATTTCATCGAAATCGGTTGGACGATATTCGCATAGCAAACGGCTAAACGGAATAGAATTCAACGTTGTGCTGCGGCACCAAGTGGCAAGTTAAGAAAAACGGATAGCATAAAAACCTTCTCCATCATAAAAGACTTAGGTGAACCAAATTTCATCGTGCAACGGTGCTCAACGGTGCTGGAGTATTTCAACCTCATAAACACATACCAACATTCATTTTTATCTATAACCAGTGTTATTATATATACCAGTCTCAAATAAAATCCAGTTTCAAATCTAAGCCTCGCCAAAGTGCCAACATACGCCATTTTGCAAGAGTATTTTCAGGGAATCATTCGAAGCATTGACTTAGCAGCAATCAATATGGGAAATGGTTCGACCGCCAAAGAGTAGCACGCATTTATTTGAAAATTGGAATCCCTTAATACAGCCGATTTTTTTTTTTTAAATTATCAACTATAATGTGTTTTATTCATCGTTACTCATGTACTAAATGAGAAGATTTCAATTTTCTGAAATTTGGCGGTATTCCCCCAACTTAAATCAATGTACTCAATTGGCGAGAATTCTGAAGTTAGATCGCTTGAAATCCCTTAATAACTGCATTATTTCTTCACGGATCATTAAAATTTAACGCTGTATTCTAATAAAACCTTTGCACTTGTTTTCAAAAATCTATTTCCTTAAGCTCTCAATAAATTGCGCAAAGCCGAAAACTGTGCAAACCGCTAGAACTCACTTACTCAAAATCCATATTTCAGCCATTTTATTTTTTCGCCAAACTAAAAGAATTCACACATTAGCCTCGAAAATCTTCAATTCTTATTGTTTTGCGTGTAAAGCATTACATTCCTGCTCTGATTTCCCATGCACACGATATTATAATTTAAAAAAAATAACCTTACGAATATAAACTAACAAAAAAAAAATCATTATTATTCTTTTATTTTTACTTTGAGAATTTAAAACATTTTATTCGGCAAAATCGCCACACATGGCAACCACGATCCTTATTTCACACTTTATTTCACTACAGGGGTTACAATTACGGAAAGCTTTTTGCGTGAAGAGCATAGAAAAATCTCTTAAATTCCGGGAACGGGTGGACTTTCAAAGTTTTAAAGTGGACTACGATTTATTCTATAATATTTTACATATCTGTGCTAAATTTCAGGCCGATAGGTTCATTTTTGTGGATTTGTATACGAACGACATTTTATTCGGCAAAATCGCCACACATGGCAACCACGATCCTTATTTCACATTTTTTTTCACTACAGGGGTTACAATTACGGAAAGCTTTTTGCGTGAAGAGCATAAAAATCTCTTAAATTCCGGGAACGGGTGGACTTTCAAAATTTTAAAGTGGACTACGATTTATTCTATATTATTTTACATATCTGTGCTAAATTTCAGGCCGATAGGTCCATTTTTGTGGATTTGTATACGAACGACATTTTATTCGGCAAAATCGCCACACATGGCAACCACGATCCTTATTTCACACTTTTTTCACTACAGGGGTTACAATTACGGAAAGATTTTTGCGTGAAGAGCATAAAAAATCTCTTAAATTCCGGGAACGGGTGGACTTTCAAAGTTTTAAAGTGGACTGTGATTTATTCTATATTATTTTACACTAGCTGAAGTACCCGTTCTTCGCACGGGAATGAATGGACTTTTTGATATTACGATTTGTGGTGATTACTATTCATCTGTAATAAACAGATATAGCAAAGTAGATATCGCGTTATATTGTGTCCAGTAATCATGCATACCGAATTGCAAGGCAATCGTTTGTACGGTGCAGAAGGCCATGCGGCGTAGCGCAATCTAGTGGCGAGTTTTAGCAAAACAGATACGGCGAAAATATTTTTCGCATTCAGATATCGATGTATACGAATTTTCATGACTATCGGCTGGAGAGTCCTGAAGTTCATGTGTTGACGCGACATCTAGTGGCAAGTTATAGGAAAATAGATAGCGCCAAACTCTTCCCCGTGTTCAAATATCTATGTATACCTATTTTCATAGGGATCATTTGCACAGTCAAGAAGTGATACACTGCAGGGCCATCTAGTGGTTCAATAAAGTAATGATTTGCTACAGCGCCGTCAAGTGGCGAGTTATAGCAAAATGGAAAACGCCAAAATATTCTCATTGTTCAAATAGCTATGTATACTGATTTTCATAGCGACAGTGTTCAACTATCTATGTATACCAATTTTCATAACGATCATTTGCACAGTCAAGAAGTGATTCACTGCAGGGCCATCTAGTAGTTAATTAAAGTAATGATTTGCTACAGCGCCGTCAAGTGGCGAGTTATAGCAAAATGGATAACGCCAAAATATTCTCATTGTTCAAATAGCTATGTATACTGATTTTCATAGCGACCGTTTGAATGGTCAAGAATTTGGCCTGCTGCAGCGTCATGTAGTGGCGAGTTAAAATTATAATGCATTGCAGTGTCATCTAGTGGTGAGTAACATCAAAAGGAACGCAGTTAGAATATATTCTTCGTGCTGAAATGTGTAAGTATAAAAAATTTTATGCCGATCAGTCGAACGGTATAGAAGTTGATGCTTTGCAGCGCCATTTAGCGGCAAGTTACAGCAAAATGGATAGTGAAAAATATTCTCCGTGTTCTAATATTCGCGTGTACCAAATTTCATCGAAATCGGTTGGACGATATTCGCATAGCAAACGGCTAAACGGAATAGAATTCAACGTTGTGCTGCGGCATCAAGTGGCAAGTTAAGGAAAACGGATAGCATAAAAACCTTCTCCATCATAAAAGACTTAAGTGAACCAAATTTCATCGTGCAACGGTGCTCAACGGTGCTGGAGTTTTTCAACCTCATAAACACATACCAACATTCATTTTTATCTATAACCAGTTTTATTATATATACCAGTCTCAAATAAAATCCAGTTTCAAATCTAAGCCTCGCCAAAGTGCCAACATACGCCATTTTGCAATTTTTTCAGGGAATCATTCGAAGCATTGACTTAGCAGCAATCAATATGGGAAATGGTTCGACCGTCAAAGAGTAGCACGCATTTATTTGAAAATTGGAATCCCTTAATACAGCCGATTTTTTTTTAAATTATCAACTATAATGTGTTTTATTAATCGTTACTCCGATGTACTAAATGAGAAGATTTCAATTTTCTGAAATTTGGCGGCATTCCCCCAACTTAAATCAATGTACTCAATTTGCGAGAATTCTGAAGTTAGATCGCTTGAAATCCCTTAATAACTGCATTATTTCTGCACGGATCATTAAAATTTAACGCTGTATTCTAATAAAACCTTTGCACTTGTTTTCAAAAATCTATTTCCTTCAGCTCTCAATAAATTGCGCCAAGCCGAAAACTGTGCAAACCGCTAGAACTCACTTACTCAAAATCCATATTACAGCCATTTTATTTTTTCGCCAAACTAAAAAAATTTACACATTAGCCTCGGAAATCTTCAATTCTTTTTGTTTTGCGTGTAAAGAATTACATTCCTGCTCTGATTTCCCATGCACACGATATTATAATAAAAAAAAAAATAACCTTACGAATATAAACTAACAAAAAAAATGATTATTATTCTTTTATTTTTACTTTGAGAATTTAAAACATTTTATTCGGCAAAATCGCCACACATGGCAACCACGATCCTTATTATCACACTTTTTTCACTACAGGGGTTACAATTACGGAAAGCTTTTTGCGTGAAGAGCATAAAAAATCTCTTAAATTCCGGGAACGGGTGGACTTTCAAAGTTTTAAAGTGGACTACGATTTATTCTATATTATTTTACATATCTGTGCTAAATTTCAAGCCGATAGGTTCATTTTTGTGGATTTGTATACGAACGACATTTTATTCGGCAAAATCGCCATACATGGCAACCACGATCCTTATTTCACACTCTTTTCACTACAGGGGTTACAATTACGGAAAGATTTTTGCGTGAAGACCATAAAAAATCTCTTAAATTCCGGGAACGGATGGACTTTCAAAGTTTTAAAGTGGACTGTGATTTATTCTATATTATTTTACACTAGCTGAAGTACCCGTTCTTCGCACGGGAATGAATGGACTTTTTGATATTACGATTTGTGGTGATTACTATTCATTGTAATAAACAGATATAGCAAAGTGGATATCGCGTTATATTGTGTCCAATAATCATGCATACCGAATTGCAAGGCAATCGTTTGTACGGTGCAGAAGGCCATGCGGCGTAGCGCAATCTAGTGGCGAGTTTTAGCAAAACAGATACGGCGAAAATATTTTTCGCATTCAGATATCGATGTATACGAATTTTCATGACTATCGGCTGGATAGTCCTGAAGTTCATGTGTTGACGCGACATCTAGTGGCAAGTTATAGGAAAATAGATAGCGCCAAACTCTTCCCCGTGTTCAAATATCTATGTATACCTATTTTCATAGCGATCATTTGCACAGTCAAGAAGTGATACACTGCAGGGCCATCTAGTGGTTCAATAAAGTAATGATTTGCTACAGCGCCGTCAAGTGGCGAGTTATAGCAAAATGGAAAACGCCAAAATATTCTCATTGTTCAAATAGCTATGTATACTAATTTTCATAGCGACAGTGTTCAACTATCTATGTATACCAATTTTCATAACGATCATTTGCACAGTCAAGAAGTGATACGCTGCAGGGCCATCTAGTAGTTAATTAAAGTAATGATTTGCTACAGCGCCGTCAAGTGGCGAGTTATAGCAAAATGGATAACGCCAAAATATTCTCATTGTTCAAATAGCTATGTATACTGATTTTCATAGCGACCGTTTGAATGGTCAAGAATTTGGCCTGCTGCAGCGTCATGTAGTGGCGAGTTAAAATAATAATGCATTGCAGTGTCATCTAGTGGTGAGTAACATCAAAAGGAACGCAGTTAGAATATATTCTTCGTGCTGAAATGTGTAAGTATAAAAAATGTTATGCCGATCGGTCGAACGGTATAGAAGTTGATGCTTTGCAGCGACATTTAGCGGCAAGTTACAGCAAAATGGAGAGTGAAAAATATTCTCCGTGTTCTAATATTCGCGTGTACCAAATTTCATCGAAATCGGTTGGACGATATTCGCATAGCAAACGGCTAAACGGAATAGAATTCAACGTTGTGCTGCGGCATCAAGTGGCAAGTTAAGGAAAACGGATAGCATAAAAACCTTCTCCATCATAAAAGACTTAGGTGAACCAAATTTCATCCTGCAACGGTGCTCAACGGTGCTGGAGTTTTTCAACCTCATAAACACATACCAACATTCATTTTTATCTATAACCAGTGTTATTATATATACCAGTCTCAAATAAAATCCAGTTTCAAATCTAAGCCTCGCCAAAGTGCCAACATACGCCATTTTGCAATTTTTTCAGGGAATCATTCGAAGCATTGACTTAGCAGCAATCAATATGGGAAATGGTTCGACCGCCAAAGAGTAGCACGCATTTATTTGAAAATTGGAATCCCTTAATACAGCCGATTTTTTTTAAATTATCAACTATACCCAGCAAACACAGCCCTATCGGATAAGTTTTGGGCCGACATCAGCATGCCGACGCAGAATGTGCCGGGGCGATATCGCTCAGCCGGTGCCGAAAACGACAAATTTACGTCCGCCTGGGCGTGTGTCGGGCCGAAAGGATGGGGTGGTTTTGGATTGGTGTCGGCAAAAACGACAACGGTGTCGGCCCAGCCCTATGCCATCTTTGAACCAAATCCATAACGTTTTTGGTGCGGTATCGGCAACGACAAAATATCGAAAACCGGCCAGCACCTTACATATTTACAAAATACCGCAATTAGTTTCATAATTAGTTCTCTAGGACAGTAACAGCCCATTACAGTAATAATAATTATTATTAATATATAAATAATTTTCCACCACTGGGAGTAATTTTGTTAAAAATACTTAGCTAAATCAATAAAATTATTTGTTTTTTAAAAATGTTTGATTAAATTAAAAGCTTTTTCTGAAACTAAGGGTATTATTTGAAGAATTAACCAATATTTGTTGAATCACCAACTAATTTCGGTTAATTTCACAAAAAGCTTTCCTTTTTCATTTCATCATCCATTTTCCTGAAAGCATACAAATATTTTTTGATTTTACTAAGTATTTTTAACAAAATTATTCCCAGTGGTGTAGTCATTCATATAATAATAATAATAATAATCATTACTTTTAATGGGTTGATTGTTGCAGTAGAGAACTAATTATAGAATTAATTATTAATAAACCCATGTTTATTATGAGAAAATCACTTATTTCGTGTAAATATTTTATTTTATATTACTGAACTTTTATTTTATGAGCAGTTCCTTTTACCCACGAAAAAAAAAATGTACACTATTTGTTAAGAAATATAAACTTCAAGCAAAGATCTATTTTCATATTTATGTACTTTTATATTTCATTGTATAATCTTCTTTCTAAAGAAGAAAATAGCTTTTTGTAACAATTTTTCCCCTGTTGAATACAGACTTGCTAAGTTTCCAAATTGAAAAACCTCCTATTTTTTCTAAGTCAAAAAGCTTGATATTTTTTATGCAGATATTTTCCGATTAAAATGCACATATATTGAATGCAGATACAATTTGAGTCTTTTCTTAAGTGAGATTAATGTCAGTATAAACAGCACTGTTTTATACCTTATTTTTATGATCTAAATAAATTTTAAAATTTAAAAAAAAATCTGAAAATAAAGATCCTTAAAAACAGATACAAGAAACTATAACTAAAAAATGTAATACAATAAACGTTGAAAATTGGAGCTAGCACAATGTACAATAAATAAATAAATAAAGAAATTGTTTAACCCCATGTACCTTATAAAGAAAAACAAAATAATTTTTAATGCAATAGTTAGATAAATATTTCACTTACTGTTGTTGGAGCTTACCGTTGTTACCAAGTTATTATAGGGCTAACCAAAAGAGATTAAAACAATGTTAAAGAACTTAATTATTCATTTAACAATCGTCTTAATCCAATTAGTCTTAGTGAAAAATATTTTTTCTTGTCTCTTTACTTTTCAATCCGAACACGAAAGCCAGGAAACTGGAAGTCTTCCTTTACCTCAAACTCTCAATACTCTCATCTCATCATAGTCCAAACATAATAAACAACTACACAAACAACACTGACAGTAAGCGCTATCAGCATTGCTATCCGCAGCTTGTTAAATAGTTCGTATCGTATGATTACTTGGGGAAAAAATCTAAGATACTTTTCCAACTGTTAAGGTCTGAAATAAAGTTTATATTTCATGTTCGGGTTATTTGAGTGAAATTAATAAAAGAATCTTAGAAATTAAGTTGTGAAAAAAATTATAGTAAAGCTTCCATAGCATGCCAAACTTAGGTATTGTCGAGAATGTAATTTGTTGATTTCTTGTAACCCCGTGTTTCACGGTTTCACACGCTATAGCGTAAGGGGGTAGGGTCGTGGGGTCACAAAATCTCTGTGCTTTTCCCCATGCTGGGCCAAAAGAAAAACCTGTCCACCACGAGTCCAGTCGGCTGTAGTCTTGTTTAAATGCTTTCTGGATATTTTAGGGCTTATAGTTATTTATTTAAAACGTTTATTTATTTATTTTTATATTTTAATGCAATACAAAATATTTTTGATGCAAAAAAGTATTGAGTTGAAAAAAGTAAATAGTACTTTCCCCCATAATATAATATATATATATATATAAATAATGAGAGTATTAATATATATATATATTGCTTATATTTTTATTCCATATATGAAGGTTCAATATTTGGATAAGTTATCCATCTAATTATTTATATATCGTCATTCTTGCGTATTTTCGCATGTTTTTTTCTTAATCTTAAAACGTTTAATAAGTTATATGCCTTATAAAGAAGGGAAGGGAGCTTTATAAGATATAAATTTATCTTAGTAAAACGGTAAAAAAATTAATCAAGTAACTTTTACATTAGTAGTATAAATGACTTTTTCAAATTTCATGTAACAGTTGATAACGACTAAAGTGTGATTTCTAGGGTTCCGGCCTACCGCGCGCTGTTTTCTCCAGATGTAACGTGTAATTTGGGTTAAAACCCCTTACAAAGTCCTCCGCCAAAGGCATGCCTTAAGTAAGCAGACAGCTCTCGTGTAGATCTGTCTTAACAACAAAACCTAAATAATTTTCGTGACAATTTACAGTGAAATTAAAAAGTTTAATATTTTTAATATTAAATAAAAATCATAATCACTTCCAATCCCTATTACTGTTCTGAGCGTGTCCAAAAAACCCTGACCTACGGTTTTCTTCTTTATAATATTGATCATAGACATTTAGAATAAATTACAAATGTCACTTTATGGTATCGAATAAAATTTTCATGAGAATTACGAAATGCCCCAGTTTATGCTTCTCCCCTACGCCCGAACCACTACGCCATATTACACGACTACGCATTTAATTTAGAGGGTCTGTGCCTATGCCAACTCACTCGCAGCATAACCTACATTTGTTAAAACGCCCCTGCTAACGAACCGCACTAATCCGCTCTCCCACCATGAAATACTTCCAACCACGAAATACCCCCCCCCACCTCTTATACTATCCCCACTACCCAAGATCCGTGGACTAGACCCCAAATCCTGTCGGCCCCTATCTAGCAAATTGTTTTAGACTCTATTTAACCATTTTGTACTGTCTACATCGGTCGGATATGAACCTAAGTCTCGCAACCTGTCCCCGCTCCTACAGCAAATCCCCGACGAGGAACCCCGTGCGAATCCTAAACTCGCACCAAACCCATTCGTTAAATGTCCTGCCCCACTAGGCAACGCTCATAGACTCCTTACTTCTACCCCTGAAACACTTATACCAAACCACAGTCCCCCCCGGACCCTGAAGTGCATCCGTCCTAATTTCCTAATACGAGCTACCCAAGCCCCTCCCTGCGCACTTCCGTCAGTGAAAAAGCTGGGTGACAAGAACTGCTTCTCGTAGGCCACCACAGCTTATACGCAGCTCAATAACACCTCGCAGTCGAAAGCTGTCATATTAAAATAATTACGAGACGTACCTGACCCTCCGCACTTCTGATAAACGCACTGCACTACTTGCAATAATCTCATGCATCTCGATAATTATCTTCTGTTTAACTTTCCTTACTGTACTGACAAATATTTTTATGTTGTTTTTTTTGAATTGAACATCTTTCGCTATTAAATTATCTCTAAAGTGATGTAAAAGAGTTAGCATTTTGTGTTGGAACATAACATTATTTTATACGCATGGACGAACTTAGAAAAAAAAAACAGCTACTAGAAAGTGTCCGACGTAAATTTGTTTGGCCACCTGAGCTGTATACCATATAAAAATATTTCATTATTTCTAATAACTTCAATTAATACCTACACTCACCCCTCTACTACATTTTGCTAAGAATCCGACATAAAATCTTTCACTAATCCACATACACCCTAACAACTCCGGCCTTCAAGGAGAACTCCCGAGCCCGAATACCCGATTCGCCACCAGATAGACCCGTCCCCCTGACAAACCGTCTTGGCGCCGCATAGATCGAATGAGCATTCCTACAAACTGCCCCCAACAACCACAAAACAACCACACCCCACCCGTCTCACCCTATAACCCACAACAAAACAAACTCAACATTCCAAAGGAAGGAACCCTCCTTCCCCCCCCCCTCCTTAACCAAACACAAGTCGCCAATCTTACCCACCCTGTCCCTTTGCTCTGGTCCAGTGTGACACTATTCATCACCTCCACCCCCCAGTCCCCCAGAACACATAGCCCGTTACCACTGAATTGATTTGATATGCCCTCTTCGTAGGAACAACACTTCCTGGTTCTTTATCAAACAAGCAGCAAACAAATACTCCACAATATTCCCCAATAACCCTCCATAACCATCCTTATCTGAACCCCCTAAACCGACAATTCAAACCAATCAACAAATCCCGGATCCGATCAATAAATAGAACGCCCCGATCCCCCTCCCAGAACATAATCAGTTTCCACCCACACCACCCTTCCCCCTACACAACCCATTCGTCAGAGCCACCAAAACCCTCATTGACCCCTACCTAACACAAAATGTCACCCCCACGACTATCCAACAGCCCCCCCGCCACACTTTATACCTACTCTAATAAAACCCCAAATCATAACAAACTGAATCCAAATACAGTATAGATATTATTTATATTTTGTTCGTACAAGCCCCCCCCTTTCACCCCCAGTGATACATGATTCATAACACAGTGCCGCCCAACCTCCGGTCTGGACCCACCTCCCAGCCCATTGCAACAGTAATCCGCAAAAAACCCCCCCACAAACCCTAGCACCCCTCTCACAGCACACCCACCAAAACTAAGACAGATAAAACATAATCCCCCCTCACCTCCTGTATACCCCAAAAACTCCAGCTCCAGTAACCAAAGCCACGTAAACATCATAGGCGCGCTGGCATCATGCTCCATAGCATTCGAGTTCATAAAACGTATACGGTTATATTCAACCCAATAAACATAAAAAAATTGAAGACCTCAGCTGCACCCCACTGCCCAAACGCCAATGGCAGGCGTAATCAAGTCGCCCACCATAGACACATACTGGTGTGTCCTAGACCGTGGCGCAATTGTTTTCTCGTGGGTGTCGTTTGTTTCGCTCAACGGTCTCGTCTATTAGGTGTCTCTATAATAAAAGTGACCAGTAATATCGAGCCTTAGTAGCGCCGAATGACTGATGGTCAAGTGCGTCATTAGAAAAAAAAAAATATTTTAACTCCGACAGTTTATGCGTAACCATATACCTTCGTTCCTGTTGTGCACGAGTATTTTCCACAATACCGTATTGGTCATTAATCTCAGCGATAGCAAAAAATCCAGTACATTTACTTTTTGGCTGTGCGGAATCTGCTTGAAGAATTGTAATGAAAATTAATTTTGAAAATGTTTAAACTAATTTGATCAAAAGCAGTTAAGAGCATTCAGAAAGACCGAGGCCTTAGCCATTATTTTCTTTTGGGTGGGGGCAACATACACGCCAATTATCATATTGATTTGTTTGTTTGGAAGAATACGGCCACCGGTAGGGGGATGCCCACCGTGGAAGTCTTTCTAAGGTGTCCTAACCCTTACTTACGCTAAGTTTTGGAGGAAACCACGGAAACTCCGAACGGTTAGGTTCATGGAAATAACCTGGTTTTGAACAGGCATCTTCCATCTCCCAGTTCAGAGTGCTATGCGCTCGGCCGCTGCGCGGACGATTATCATGTTGGAAAGAATAAAAAAGAAGGAAGACAAACGTCATACAAAAAGGCATAGAGGGTCAAGTTCCACCTTGCCCTATGCTACCAACGTCCGGGCTCGTAGCCAGGAGGTGCGTTAAGGGACGGTACTACTTGAAAAAAATCCCCACCCCAAGGATAAATTTTACCCTTCTTCCAATTTTGAAAAATAGACAGAAAAGGTGATTTGAAAAAATTAAAATGTTGAAATAAAAAGCCCTTTTGAAGAAATTAAATGTTTTTTTAAAAAGTTTTTAAATCTTGATAATCCCATTGGGGATTTCGCTTAAAAAATCCCATTGGGATTTAATCTTAGCCGAGTAGATAAGACACTGAACATGATAGACGGCTGAAAGTCCAAGGTTCAGGCCCATCTCGCGGCTGTCGATCTACAGTCTGGAGTTTTGGTAGGTTTTCTCCAGATGTAACGTGAATACGCATTAGAAGCCCTGAGAAAGTCTTCTTACTAAGACACCCCCCGATACTTGGCAGATCGTCCTAGTGTAGCATTGCCATAATTAAACCAAACAGAAACATTTTGCTTTTTCGTGTATGGAAACAGGAAATGGCTAAAATATGCTTCAGCCCACTCCAAAGCGGTTTTTTTTTTTTTTTTTTTTTTTTTTTTTTTTTTAAATGTGCGATATACGTGAAGTAAAAAGGTCCGAAAGATTTTGCTTTTTCGCGTATGCATTGTTATTTTGCAATCTAGCTACTGCGTGACATACGTAACCAGTAACGAATATGCCTGCTTCACTTGACGTCATTAAGCTGTTAATTTGGATTTTTGCGCGCGTGTTATTGTTATTACGCTAATGGTTACATCTAGTTGTTTCCGCTCCTAGCATAAAAATATCGTCAATTTTGGTACCATATACATTAACGTATTATATAAGGAGATACTAAATATAAAAAAAATAGTATCTCTAAATAAAATATTAAAATTGAATTATTTCGATGTCCACATAAGTATGGCAACAATTGTTTATTTACTTTGTTTTATTCTTTTCAGAAGAAATATTAATTTTTATTGAACATCTTACAACTATTATACTTCTTACAACTACTATTTATAAATATGTAGCATGTAATTATAAAAGGATTTTAAAACAAAACTGGTTTAAAACAAAAAAAAAAAAAAAACGATTTAAACCAAAAAAACCTTTTTTTTATTTTATTTTAACGGGTTTTTATCCAATCCCTGGGTGGGAATGACGGACGGGATAATAAAGTACCCACAAAACCATTTTGGGACGCATCTTGTCTAAGTGTCTTCCTCGTACAGAGACTAGAGAATTTTTTTTTTAAGTTGACTTCAAGAAGGCATTTTTTTACTTATCCTTACAAAGTAGCAAAGCCCAAAGTAGCTTTTAACAATATCTCTGCAAAGTCTTTTAACCGAGATATTGTAAAAAATCTCATCCTATCCTTGAGAACTTTGTTGATCGGTTTTGCCCAACGAACAGGAGCAAATGGCCTAGGATTGTTGCTAGAGTAAATCATATTTCTAATATTTAAAAAATATATATATACATTATTATTTCGTCTTTTCGCACGAGCTGAAAGAACGAATTGCGCTTCCTTCCGAGTCCGTGCTTCCGTGAAAACAATTGGTCAAGGCAGGACTGGTTCCGCAGGTCATTTCAAGGGCGAGAGGGAGATGCTTTCAACTTTTTCTGTTTCTCCCTTGAGGGGGGGGGGGTGTAGTAAAGGCATTACTACACCTACAACCCCCTCCCCCTCAGGCTCAGGGGCAGGCAGGGGCTATGGACATAGAAATAACACTGGTGGCTATTGAGATGAGAGAAAATTGTATCACTCCGCTTATTTTATCCCTTGCTGACGTCTAAGTATTTGGCGTGAAATATTTGAAGTGATCTCATATTTGGCTATTAAATGACAAGTGAATGAATTCGAGTTTTTGTTAATCTGAGATATTCTTTAAATCTGAGTAAAAATTTTGAAAGTGAAATATGACTATATATCTGACTGACCGAGGAAAATTTGATTAACACATATTATTTATTAGTGTACATTAATTTGCGTATTTTAAAGAACTACACATGCGCCTTTTATTACCGTGTTTACACGTGTAATAGTTGCACCCCCGTTTTGAAGCAGAAAAAAATAGTTTTAGAGTGATCAATATTATGTAGTAGATCTTTTTTTTTGGGGGGGGGGCAGCTACCCTACAGCACAGACACCACAAAAAGCACAGGTTCTAATTATCCTGATTTATGAACCTTCATTTAATCGGGAGGCTTCATTTCTGCCAGCAACTATCTATTATATAGAAAAGTTCCTTAACTATAAATTGTGCTGATATTTTTAATTTTTTATGGCAATACAAATGAAACTATCTTTTTTCCTACAATTTTAATCCAATTTAACTTTCAGAAAGTTCTGTTGTGTAAGTCAGACTAGGATGTCGGAGTCCTGAGCGGAGGAATTCTTAAAGGGCTCTAACGTTTATTCCTAAATAGAAAACAATTAATAAACAGTAAAATTGGGGTTGAACATTAGTTATAATGATTTATTCCCTAATTTTATGAAAATCAATCACATTTCCTTCATTTTATGAATATTAGATAATGTTTTGAATGTATAAAAAAAATATCAAATTCCCCCAATTTATGTTCTAGAATTGGGGATACAACGATGATTTATCCTCAAATATATGTTCAAAAATCTGGTTACCTTATCGAACGCAAATTCGCATTCATTTGGGGGAAATCACCCAAAATTTAAACTGTAGATTGACAGATACGCGGTAGACCAGAACCTTGGACCTTCACACTTCAACCATGTTCGGTGTCTTATCCTCTCGGCCATGGTGGGAACCATTTGTGAACCTCTAAAATGCAATGTTTTATGTTCTGCTTTGCAGGTATTTTATTTTTATTTATTTAGTTTTTAACTTTTTTTTATTGGAAGTACTTAAGAACAACTATTACTTTGTATAAAATGAAATTTATAGTCATATGATTTTAGTTAGAAATATGAATAACTAGACAGAAACTGCCCCCTTTGAGGGTTGAGGGGGGGGGGCGGCGTTAGAAACCCCTTCAATACTAAATTATAAAAAGCAAAGTCGGTAAATTAACCAGATAGAATGATTTTTTTCTTTATTTGTCTGTGAAGGGGGCACTTCAATCCTACGGGCTCAAAACATGTAAGTATCGAAACCATAAATTAAAAAGTATTACTTTAACAACATATATGTGCTGCTTGCTGGTTCTATACCGTTCAGTTTAGAAATTACACTTCTGGACCGATGTCGGTTATGCAGTACATCGCCGAAATCGCATGTTAACCCTAAAAGACTTGCCGCAATCGGACCGTTGCAACGCCCGAAATCACCTTTCTTTTGCCTACGCCAACGCATTTTGCCGACACAGAACCGCGACACCGCTCCCAATTACTATCTTGCCACATGCCGACCATATAAACGGTACTGCCGATGTCGGCCCATCCCTTAACCCGATACGGCTGTGTTTGCTGGGTAATGTGTTTTATTAATCGTTACTGACTCCGATGTACTAAATGAGAAGATTTCAATTTTCTGAAATTTGGCGGAATTCCCCCAACTTAAATCAATGTACTCAGTTGGCGAGAATTCTGAAGTTAGATCGCTTGAAATCCCTTAATAACTGCATTATTTCTTCACGGATCATTAAAATTTAACGCTGTATTCTAATAAAACCTTTGCACTTGTTTTCAAAAATCTATTTCCTTAAGCTCTCAATAAATTGCGCAAAGCCGAAAACTGTGCAAACCGCTAGAACTCACTTACTCAAAATCCATATTTCAGCCATTTTATTTTTTCGCCAAACTAAAAGAATTTACACATTAGCCTCGAAATCTTCAATTCTTATTGTTTTGCGTGTAAAGCATTACATTCCTGCTCTGATTTCCCATGCACACGATATTATAATTAAAAAAAAAATAACCTTACGAATATAAACTAACAAAAAAAAATCATTATTATTCTTTTATTTTTACTTTGAGAATTTAAAACATTTTATTCGGCAAAATCGCCACACATGGCAACCACGATCCTTATTTCACACTTTTTTCACTACAGGGGTTACAATTACGGAAAGCTTTTTGCGTGAAGAGCATAAAAAATCTCTTAAATTCCGGGAACGGGTGGACTTTCAAAGTTTTAAAATGGACTACGATTTATTCTATATTATTTTACATATCTGTGCTAAATTTCAGGCCGATAGGTTCATTTTTGTGGATTTGTATACGAACGACATTTTATTCGGCAAAATCGCCACACATGGCAACCACGATCCTTATTTCACACTTTTTTTCACTACAGGGGTTACAATTACGGAAAGATTTTTGCGTGAAGAGCATAAAAAATCTCTTAAATTCCGGGAACGGGTGGACTTTCAAAGTTTTAAAGTGGACTACGATTTATTCTATATTATTTTACATATCTGTGCTAAATTTCAGGCCGATAGGTCCATTTTTGTGGATTTGTATACGACTCAAATCCATAAACAAACAAACAAACAAACAGAATTTCATTTTTATTTATAAGATTATGTAAGGTTTTGATTATTTTAGCTTTTTAACACCGGTTTTTTGTTGAGCGTTATGACGTTATTCCCAGCTAAAGAAAGTTATATATCTTAATATATGAAAAGTTATGTCCAAATTTATGCACCCTAATAACACAGAATCACGAAAAGTCGCTTTATTCAGTGACTACTCCCCAGTTGACGTCACCGTGAAGTCACATTGTTACTAATGTATGTGTCCAATTACTAGGAGACTGCATTGTGATGTCACTTCGTAACTGCTTTGTAACTTCTGTTTGTTTTGAAATCAAAATGGCCGTTTGTTGCGATTTCGTAAGAAATAAACTTATTGTTGCTAACATTTTTTTTTCCAGAAATTTCATTTGTCAAACACTGAATAAATAAATGTGGAAATGATAACGAATATAAAATTCAATAAAATCTCACCGTTGGGAAGTAGTGGAATTTAGCTAAATTTATTAATTTTAAAAATAAATTATTTCGTTTAAACAAAACAATATTATTAAAAAAAATTATTATTCTGAAAAGTGTTAAGTGTTGAAAGTTGTGTCCACGCAACTGTATGTAACTCTATTGTGACTGTATTGCGTGGTACAGTTTAGGCCATATAGAATCAACCGTGCTATTGGGGTATAAATATAACTAAACTGAAAACAACTGTTTAAATGTACAATCAATTTTATTTCCATTTGAAACTAGAAAAAAAATCAAAATTTACTCTTTGAAATCCGCTAAGGTATAAACATTTAGAAAATTTAAAGGAGAATGCGACTTGTGCATGAGAGGGCTTGCACACGGGCTCAAGCGGCCAGGTATGGGGCTCTAATCCTGTTAACACATGTTTGTCACGTTCCTCGTCTCCCGTATTGTACTTGTGTTAGCTTGTGATTGTTAATAAATGTATTTCGGAATAAAATATATAGTGGAAGGATTCGTGCCTGAGAGGGTTTGCGCATTAGTTTCCGCTGCCCACGAAAGATCAGGGCAGTCTTAGCTTCAAACCCCATTCGGCCCACCAAGGCCGAGTGGATACGACACTGAATATGGTAGACGGTCCAGACGGCTGTCGATCTAATGGTCTGGAGTTTCTCGCGATTTTCTCCAAATATAGTATGAATTTGCGTTTGAACCCCTTTAAAAGGTCATTGCCCCCCCTACCCCCGTAGGCATATGCCCTTTGTGTGGGTTTGCATTAACACAATACACGTACACGTACGCTCGATCCCCGTCCACTCCTGGATGTTAGTGCATGCCCGAATATCTCACTGTAAGACGGTGTTTTTAAATGAAAATGAATTTAAGAACATGGGCGCCCATACCTATGAGCAAAGAGGGCCATGTCCCCTCCCCAGATTTCAAGAAAATGTAAATTACAAGTATGACGACTGATATGACGTAAAAGTGGTTTACTAATAAAATGTAGTACATTTCTGGAGCAGGTCTCCTGAACTGCCTCCTATTCCTCCTATCTACAGACAATCATAACGGGCATCTATGCTTAGGATTAACGGAGATGAAGGCCTAAGGAAGTTAGCGATCTCGATAAACTTTCTCACTCACTTTCCATCATAAAATAAATGTTAAAAGAAATAAAAGGATAGATGACAGACTTCAACATTGCAGTCAAAAACCTCAAGATAAACTCCCATTCAATCAGTCAATCAAAGTTAGAGAAGGTCAAGAAGATAAAATTATATTCCTGAACGTGCATTCACAAGAAAAAAAACCGCTATTCTCACAAATTATTGCTCTTAAGTTTTGAGTAAATAAATGAAACAGCTATTGATTAAACCGTGTGGCTTTTGTATTTTTTTTCAAATAAGTAACTGCTTTTTAATTTCTGGTGAGCAATACTTCTGTTTTTCAGATTTTTTCCCTTCTTTTCACACTAGTCAATCATTCTTCTGCAGTTTAATACACAGAACAAACATACGAAACACCTCCTGCATTACATACATAAAGATTGATATTCATACAGTATTTCTAAAAAATTCCCATAAATAAATAAAAGCTAAATTCAGCGATCATAAATTTATGTCCCCAGAACGAAGTAAACACATAAAATTTATTTTCCCCCTCATCACTTTTCCTTACCGTTACTGATCATGCGAGGATTCGGGACAATTTATCTTCTTTACCTTGTTCTTTAGAAATATTCTTTCTTTTTTTCTTGACGACGTTAGGTACAATATTCTTCTTCTTTTTTCCCCCTTCTTTATCAGGAGCGTACTAATAAATGATCAGTCGAAGTAAGTTATAGGACAGTGTATGAGATTTAAAATTTTTTTACAGTTTATTAATCCGCTGAAAACAGGATTTTTATTTATTTACGTGTTATTAATATTGGCTGACTTGGGGAGATAGGTAGGATGCTGTAAAATTCTTTTATACTTATGAAAAAAGAAGGACAATGCTTTTGGTCTTTGTTGTAAGAAGGCTTATGCTGTTAACTGGCAATCATTTGGTATTTAGTGGACATTGTTTCTGTTTACCTGTAGATCTCGAGTGACAGGAAAGTGGTTCAAGATCAAGTTACATATTTGTCGCAAAAAGACGACTAAGTACAACGATATGATTAAAATACTGAAATAAAGATATTGCGTGCAAGATATTGGAAAGAGTTTGCTCGTGTTTATATAAAAATTAGGGTTTTACAGGTAAAAATATTAAATTTTCTATCCCCAGATATTTCCAGTTCCTTTAGAATAGGCTTTTCGGCGCGCCTTTTCTTCCCTCTCAAAAATTATTTTTTCAATTCATGGAAGTTTTACTGCTAGCAGTGTTAAGAATATATCCATTATTTGACGAATATCCGTTTCTTTTTTTTTCCTGTCAATTGAAGAAACTTTTCCAGATTTAATAAATCTTTTACTCTGCTTCAAGTTTTTGAGAAGAATTCACGGAAATATAACGTTTCCAAGGAGTGCAGAAATTATTCGTTGAAAAATGAGGAATAAGCTAGAGTATAAAGACTCAGGCTCAAAAATTATTTCTTCATTTCATTTTCTGGATGCAGTACTGACGGAATATCTCCGTTATTTGATGAATTTCTGTTCCTTTTTCCCGCCCATCTCTTGAAGAAACTTTTCCAGACGAATTTCTTTTCTGTTGTTCAGATTTAAAAAAATAAAATATTTTCAGAAATATTACGTTTCCATAGAATACGGAAATTAATCGTTGAAAAGAGAGGGATAAATTAGTGTATACAGACGAGTTTTTCTAAGAGTGTAAAAACTGGTTGTTCCGCTTACTCAGCTTTTTCAGCAGGAATATCGGGGAAGGTGTAAATGATGTAATTTTGTATTTACACACACACACACAAAACCAAATGCTCACATTTAGAAAGGTGTGATACTTGACTGCCTATTTTCATATGTACTGATAGCACAAAGGAGGAGTTCTAACAGATGAATGTCCACCAAAATAAATGTTGCAATATCTTCTCCATACGCTCCTTGTAAACTCATCGTAATCCGGAAATAAACTGTTTCATCTTAGATTTTTTTTAGCAGTTCGTCTTACTGTATTTCAAATCAATGCGTAAATTTATTTAATATTTATTTCACACCAAAAAGTGAACGAAGTTCTTTGTTCTACCTTATGGGATCTTTTTCTTGTATACTAAGCATATTACTACGAGGAAAAATTGAAGGTTCAGACTAATCTTTTCACACCTGACAAAATTTTCACATTTCAAATTAAATACAAATTTTTTCAATAGAACCTATTACATTTTAAAACGACAAGTAGAAAACTTTTTTCACATAATTTTTCGAATAAAAGCCTAATTCTCGATCTCTGATTCAGTAGCAAAAATTTACACTCACCCATAAGCAGACTGTCAAGATTCATTTAAAGGTAAATGATGTCCTTCAAGTTCTTTTCATCTATATAAATTTTGAAAAAAAAATGTATACAAATTTAGCTTCGGAAATTTCAACAGCATTCAAATATTCTTTTGTGTAAGCGGCAAACAAAGATAAAATAAAGGCAAATAAAAATAAAATCTGTCATTGTGTAGGCGATATATTCACATGCGTTAAAATCATTTATTTAAAATTAAAGTAACGACGCATATTAATTGCATTCTAAATCATTCTGCAAATTATTCAAAATGCAAAAGGAATGTCTTACAACAACTAGTGTGAATGCATTTTTGTTTGTTACTTCACAGATGGCTATCACTATAACGTCTATGCAGGGCTCGACATTAACGGTGGACCGCTGGTACGAGACCACTAAAATACATAAGGGCCCAGTAGACCACAAAATGTGTTCTTCCGTTGGACCAGTAACGTTTTATTTTCATTTTTCTCTTCCAAACGTTCCTCATTGAGTTCCACTATACATGTCATCTAATTTACCAATACATATGCCATATAATTTTATCTCTTTAGTGTATTCATAATAGGTACTTACATTTTTAAAAATTCATATCTTAGTGGAAATCAATACGTATTGCTCATGTAATTTCTTTTGCTTCGCATTTTTTAAAAATCATGTGTACGAATCAATGATAGATGTTACTGACCAGGGAAGTCAAGTCACCGAGGGTCGAGTCACCGGTGGATTGGACGAATGACTAAATATTCTAATTTCTACCCCTGCCTCTATGCACGCATCACTCGACAATATTTATGTTTTTCTGTATGTTGTATGAATAATTTGATAAATATAAACCACCAACAATCGATTTTTTTTCTTGAAAATGTGTTTATATCATATTTAAGCTTAAAACATATGTTGCTTAAACGTTTCAATAAAAGACTATCTGTGAAAGAAGGGAATCTTAACTCTATTGGGTATCCCGAATATATTTATAAATGGATAAAACATTAAATGTATAAGAATTTAGCATAAAAGAAGAAATAGCCTTATACATGTTTCATATTAGTCTTCACATTTTGGTCTAAGTAAATTCGTGATGTCTGTGTGACTTAGTATAAAGCATAAACATAAAATGAAGTAAAATGCACAACAACAACAAAAAATAAATATTTCCTTAAAAAATAGAGAGAGTATTGTGTCAGCTACAAAAATACTCAAAAATATATAAGTATAGTTATTTAAGAGAAGCGTCCTAACATCCCATGGTATCCTGTTTAGATTTATTTAATATAGTAAAATGGTAAATACGCTTGATAAACCTAAAAAAAAAGCTAACAGAAAAATACTTAAAAAAATTATCTGCACGTTTCATATTCATTTTCGCATTTTAAATTTAAGTAAGTACGTGCATTCTGTTGCACGTTATAGTCATGCAATTAAGTAAAAACAAACACACACAAAAACTTAATATCCTTTTTAAAAATTAACAGAAAATATCACATGCACTCATAAATATTTATTTATGCCTCAACTTACTTTACCGACGATATTTAATATTTTGATTAGAATACAGCGATTTCACTTGATACCCTCGGCATATTTATGAATGTAATGAAATGCTAAATACGCCTCAATATGAAAAACCAATGTCTAGCAGAAACATACTAAAAAAGGACTATTCTACACGCATTACATTCATTTCTAAATTTCAATCTAAGTAAATACATCCATTCTGCCGAAACTCATTATAAACATGTAGTGGATTAAAAACAAGGACAAAAAATCAAATAATATTCTTTTAAAATTCGGGAGAAAAAAATTGAAATCACATTCCAAAAACACTCAAAATTATTTCTTTATGCCTGAACGTTTAATGGATGCCATTCCATTGTAGGAAAAATCATCGGTAACATTACACGCATCAGCGCTTTAATTTAGTGGCAATTTAAAAATTCACAGTAACCTAAAGGGATTATTCCATCATTTTATATCAAGAAGAAAAGGAGAAAAAAAATGATTTATGAACAATTTCAGAACGTGAAAAATATGCTTTATGTTTAAGTACGTAAAAGGTTGTGTTTCATTTTAGTTATTAACTCGGAAAATACTTTTACAAGACAGCCCCCATTTTTATGGCTTATTATAAAAGCAGCAAGAAAAATATTTTTATGAAACATCTTTTATATCGCAGCAATTTTTTAAGGGCCATACCTTTTAGATTAGATTTTTCTAGGTAATTTCGTGGATCTTTCGTTTTATGTTCGTAACAATAAAACCTCATCGAGTTTCATGGGTGATCAGTTTCTTGAATAAAAATTAATATTTTTTTGTTTTTGTTTTTGTGCTCGGATTAAGAACATCAATGAATGAAAAAAGTTTTTTTTGTGTATGTTTTTAAAGCAATAGGTATTGTAAGATTATTAAGAAAAAGTTCACTCACTGTGGTCTTGATGTTATTTGCCTTTAAATGTTTTCTTTTGAATTAAAACGATTACAGTAGTCAATGTTTTAACAAACCGAAGGTGTAGCTTACTTTTGTGATGAATCTACTTATAATGTTCCAAGGCTGTTTACTAATGAACCTCCGATGGTCAATCTATAAAAAAAGTATCTCTATATTCTAAAAAAAAGTAAAGGCCGCTGGCGTTGTCAAAGCTTGTTGACCTATCTCCTCCTAAACCGTGGGGATTTGAGTTTCGACTAAAGTGCCCACAGATTCGAAAAATTCCGAGGAACCTGCTAAGCTGACTTAAATTTCGAAAATCGAATTATTTTAGAAGATATTAATAAAAAACTGAAAAAATAAACATAATGGTTGCCAGATTTGGCATAAAATCATTCATTCCTTTGCAACAAAGCGTTTCCAAGTATCTAGAATCGCGGGAAATTTACAAACATGAGTTAGAATTATGCTCATTTTGCGCCAAAATAAAAACTATATGAAATGAGTAACTCAAAATGTGTTACACAAAGTTGACAATTTTCAAATAGTAAGTTCGCTTAGACAACAGGAGTTTAGAATGAGCGATTATTCGTTTTTTCCAAAACAGAATAACTAATATCTTGTAAATGAAAAATAATTAAAATGCAGATTATTTTAAAGCCGATTCGGTCGAGCTGGATTATTTGCTACCAGTAGAAATATTTGGCGGCGTTAACTATGCCATTATAGCAGTTATAGTACACTTTGGATATTTGCTAGCGCGACGAGATGGTATAATTCGTGGTGCTAAGTACGCCAATCTGCAAACGATTATGTAAATGAAAAATATGCTAACGGTTTTCCGTTAACCTTAAATGAACAGTAAATATAGGTGTTGAGCATGTGTAAATCGCCAAATAATGAAAAGTCGCCATTGGTGGCAAGCTATCCTATCTGTTCCGTAGCTTTTATTAACTTTACATGTACGCAAGTCGCCAAATAATGAAAAATCGCCATGGGTGGCAAATTCGCAAGGTGTCCAATAGGTTTTACATCATTAAAAATACAGCTGAAACAGATGTTCTGATTTTATTACGCTTTATCTCCTAATTAATATAACTTTTGAATGGCAACATTAAATACCATTGTGTTTCCGAGGAGTGCAAATAATTTTTCCAGCGATTATATGCGGAGTGAGCACTCCAGGTGGAGTATAGCTCAGGATCCATACAACACGCATTCCCATAACAAAATATCTTCCGTGTTATGAGGGGGAGGGGGTCTACTGTAGTGTGAGGTTTAAATTTTTATGTACCAATGAACATGCAAGAACCAAGCAATGTATAGCTCAGTAACATTCTATCTGATCGAATCTACGGGTTTTGCCTGTTGAAATTATGTCTTTTTCACGAATAAGCCTTATTAGGGGCCGAATGCCTCATATGAAAAGCGAGCGTAGCGAGTCTGGGGGCCTTGGCCCCTAGTAGAATAAAAAGAATTTATTACCAAAAGTTAGGTATATATAGGCATTTCAGGCTTCAACCATTTTCAGAGTCTTAACCATTCGGCCATGGTGGCGACCAAGTATGTATATATCATTATTTTTCGACATAAACGTTACGAAGATCTGGGTATTTGTAGAATCAATGGATGAACTTTCCAATACCCTCTTCAAAAAACTTTACCGGCAGTGATGCGACCATGGTTCTTAGCGCTCCTTCGAAAATCGTCATTGGTGTGGAAATTTTAGCCTCTTAGCCAATTCTTCATTTCAGGTAAGAGATGAAAATCTCTCAATGCTTTAACGAAAACAGACCAATAAATGTTTTCAAAACAAAAGATGATGTGAAATTAGCAAAGGTGATCATACCTGTGTCGACAAGTGATTTCCGATATTTAAATTGCGGAACTGGCGAGGAAGTGACTAAAACCTCCTTATTGACTACCTTAGATATAAAATTAATTTAAACATCTCACATAACTTGTTTAAAAAAGCAAGCAGGGCCCGTATAGCAATAAGGGGGGGGGGGGGGTGTTGAAGGGGCTGACAAGCCCCCGCCCGAATCGAGACCTTTACTTAGATTACAACTTGATATTTTTAGCTTAGCAAATTGAACTTTCGCTTTTGCACTAATTGTGATAACCCGGCACCCCGAAATAAAAATCCTGGATAAGCTACGTGTTTAAAGGTTTTTTTATTTTTGTTGTCTCGCCAGTAGATAATCCATCACAATTTATTTTCCTTTGCACGTCTTTAATATTTCAATTATCGGCCCACAATGACCGTGTGGATAGGGCAACTTGAACATGGCTAAATAATGGCTAAAGTGTGAAGGTTCCCGTTTTCTGGTCTATCGCTCGGGGGGCTGTCGATTTCTAACGGTCTGGAGTTTCTGCTTCAGTTTTCTTCAGATGAAATGACTGGCTACGCCCGAGTCTGAAATCTTTTGCCAAAGTCCTTGTCAAACTAGCCGCATTCTAATCAAACTTTTCTGGTACACAATTGTTGTAGGAAACGAAAATATCAGCATTTAGTAAGGCCGCCCATCTTTCAGATAACTCGGTTTCGTATATATAGTGTTTTGAAAAATTCTACTATTGTAGAACTGTCCCAACAATTCTTGGGCACCCTGTATTCTATTTTCAAAACGTAAAAATGAATTAGTATATGCAGTAAAAAATTTAGAATTTTCAATAAAGTTTATTAATCAAGTTAGTAAATGATAAATACAATATTCATATGTAATACAATTTAAATTTAACACTCTATAAAATTTTTCCATGAAAGAAAATTTTTTCCTTGCTTTTCATATATAATAATACTAATAATTACAAATAAGAGACAAGCGCCAAAACTTTTCTAGAAGTACATAAATAATTTATAAAATTCTACATCTGTAAAGATTAGTTTTACTTTACTTGACATAAGTTTGTCGACAGACCGGTAACAGTTGAGTTGGCAGTATTCCATTAACATAATACGAAGTGAAATATAGAATTACAGTTCGTTCTTTTAAGTTTGACATTAAAAATGTTGTTTAAGATTCCTTTATTCTAAATGACGTGACATTTGCATGTATATCGATAATTTATTTTAAAAAAGAGTAACTACGTTTAATGAATCATAAAAATATATTTAAATTTTGTAATTCAACCCGTGCGTTTAACTATAATATAATTATGGACTAGTAAAATGATAGAAGTTTAAACATTAAACTAAACAACCTACATACTCTCGTCTTATAAAACATACCATAAACACAAGGTTTTTATCTAAAACACATTCATTGTTTTGAACGACAAGCAACATTTGATAACGTTTACTAAAAATTGAGTTAATTATTTGATGTCGCAGTATTATATCACAGGGTACAATAATAAACCACTTGAAATAGAACAAATATGAGATACTTAATTAATTTCTTTTATGTGGCAACAGGCCACACCATGTCACAAATAGTTTACCACCGAAGTCAAAGCTGGTACCCATAACTGAATGGTGGTTCGCCAACATAATGTGTGTTTAATGCTTCGGCATTCTTCTTATTTTTTTGGTAGAAAGTAAGCAAGAGGCTGTTTAAGACGGCTACACACGTCTTTCAATGTACGCATCATTTACGCATATCACAGGACGTTACTGTACGGTACAAAATCCCTGTATGACTAGTGTACGTGTATATTGTGACATCACAATTATTATGTGGCAATATTTCCAGCTTTTACGACATGAAAACTAAAATTAAAAGAGTAATATAAGATTACTCCTGTAAATTAGAGAGTAACTGACTTTTAAATAGCGTCTCCAAACGTAAATCAATATAGAGGTAATAAAATAGAGTGTGGTTTTTCCTGTGTGAGACCCGCTAAAGCTTGCAACAATCAATCAGATCTGACTTATTTGGGGGATTTCTATGTATGGCAGATTTCATACCCTCAACCCTCCATGGCATAAGGGTTTCAGTTGGACTTATACAGTGGGTTGGATTCAGAGATATAGTGAGGAGTCAGAAGAGTGCATCACTACACCTATGCACTTGCTAAAAGAGGAAAATTGGCGAATGTAACTGGTAATAAAGTGCCGATTAGGACCGAGAACTAGTTTCAAAATTTTTTTTTTCGAATGTTTGTAAAACGGCTCCTATAATGAGACGATCATTGAAGAATCTGAGGAATCGAGTAAGTTGTTGAAAGAAATGTTTTTTGAGAGAGTGCTGTAGAATGTTCTTCAGATAGTGTTGGAGAGAATAATGTAAGAATGTTTCAAAAAGTGTTTGTAGAATGCTATCAAAAGTATACCAGAAGATTGGTAGAGGCTTTGATATTGAATCCTCAACTGGTTTTCCCGTCGCGGTTGGAATGTTTGAACGTAGCCCTAGCATTTCTTTTCTCAATGCCAGCACCGAGATCGATAGGAGTTTTCTGCCACTGAGGAAAAGTCTATAGATGTCTTTGGTTCTCTTACTACTAGGACAGAGTAAATTTTAAAAAATTTCAATTATTCATGCGGAAACGTTATCCATCTTTTCGCCTACCTGAAGGGGTCCAGATATGCCTTACATTTGAGCCTTAACTTGAAGGCTCAGTTAAATCGATCCTTAATATAATGTATTTCGAGCTCTCTTTAAGTTATCTAGAAACTGACAGCTAACACTGTTCTTGTGTGATGCTTTAATTTTTTAAAACTAAGATGAGATTTACTATTTATGTGGATAGTCGTGGAAATTCATGCATAGTCCTGGTCGGCACGACCATTTCAGTATTTTTTTTGTGCCGTTTAGATAAAAAGAAAATTTGAATGTTATTCGAACATTTTCGCTTAAAATTATATTTTGCAACTATTATTATTAGTTCTTCAAACAATTCATGAAGTAGCTGCAAGGTCAACGCGTAGGACATCATGTATCTTTAAGTTTCTGGGCAATCCTCGTTATTGGGTGATATCAACTATTGGGTTGGCAACAAAGTATTGCGTTTTTCCGTATGCCAATATTTCCGGCCTGGCCAAAATACTGAAGTTCATTATGCGAAATTTGGCACGTACGTGAGTTCTTCAACATAGGTGCTAGATCAGAGAGCATTTTGCAAAATTCGTAGTCTTAGGGGGGTAAGGGGCCCCAAAAA